>JAVJIF010004467.1:0-271494 GCA_038442645.1 Agave tequilana
ACACGTGGATAAACTACCTGTAACAGAAAGATTGGCCTGAACGGCCAAGATTTTGCCGCGCTTTCCCGCGTATCTGCGGCAGTTACAGGGTGGTTAGGGCCCAGATTTCTCTCCAACAACCTGGGCTCTAGATGCTTCTCTCTGAGGCCATAAATACAGGACCAGGGCTTGCACAGAGAACAGAAAAGAGAGAAGAGAGAGGAGAGATTAGGGGAAATTCTTGTATTTTGTGAGAGAGTGTTGGTATTCTCTTTAGGTTTTAGTTCTCCCTCTTCTTCCTCCTAGAGATTTTGTCAAAGAGAGAAAAGAGAGTGCTTTGAGAGCGTGTAAGCGAGGAGGTGACATTACTTGTAAGCAAGGATTAATCAAAGCTTCATTCTTCTCTTTACGATCTCTAGTACGTTGTTTTACTTTCTTGCTTTCTTTCTAATTCATTTCTATTGCTTTACTTCTATTGCTTTTCTATTTTCATCATGAATTGTTGCTTAGTTTCTTGTGCAATGGATAGCTAAATCTCTTTTACATGGCTAGCTAACAACTTACCTAGCTAACTTCTATCTCTTTGGGTGATTGCTACTTTCTATACTTGCATTGTTAGAATCTCTTTTGCTTTCCAAGGAAGTAGAGTTGCTTTCACTTGGTAAATGCTTGTTCAAACTCCATATGACTCATGTGTGCCTCATTTAGAGCCTTGTCAAGAACAAGTGCCTTGATGGAACATGGAGATGGATAACCAAATATATGCTACTTGTAGAACGACTTCTTACTTCAAGCTAATTTGTTATATGTCTTGAATGTTAATTGAATGTTGTATCTTCTTCCTTAGCATCCTTGAGTGTCACTCCTAGAGTTCATCATTGATAATCTATCTTAGGAGCCAATGAATCAACATGAGGCTACAAGCTAAGACCTAAAGGAACACTCATCTTCCAAACGGTAAAGTACTTGAACAAACAAGCAAAGTGATCTCTATTGTCAATGAATCAACATGAGGCAATCAAGCATCACCATTGAGCTTAGTAAGTTAGCGCGTGGTGGTAAAGTTAGCTAGCCATGGTCTTTCTCATCCAAAGTTTTCTTCCAAGATTTCTTCAATAGCTTTCTTTCTTAGCAATACAATTTTCTTTAGTTCTTTTGATTCTTTTTCCATCATGCACAAATCCACAACTTCTCCATTTCCTTTTCCATGCTTTTGCTTTTGCTTAAAAAAAAAGAAGATACTTCGTTTTCTTGTTTCACTACGAACCGTAACGCTTCCATCGCAAGCTCTCCGGAGAATCGACCCGGTATAGCCTTGCTATAACGGAGATTGAAAAGGATACATTAACCATTGAAATACATTTGTGGAATGATCAAGCACTAAGGTTGATTCTAAACCTTATCTCTTTTACATAATATCTGTGCAATCTACCACACTATTCTTTCCCAATCAAATTTTTGGCGCCGTTGCCGGGGAGAGCAACGGTTTTTGGTTTAAAGTGAAGAACTAAACGAATTCTTCTCTGTTGCAGGTTACAGGTGAAGAAAACAGCAAAATTTGCATTGCAGTGACATATAAGTGGCTCTGGGCTTCTGCTCTCGAAAGCAGAAACCAGAAGTCCTCTGAATTGCCGCAGATTCACGGCATTTGCCGCAGAATTGCGGCAAGGAGGAGTTAACTACTGACCTAATTTCTGCAGGGTTGCTTGCTCTGCAAAATACAGCTGCTGCAATAATTAATATTGTATGCTTCACCTTATATCTGCTAATAATCAACAGTAAAAAATTTGTTGCAAAGTTAAAAATTGTTTAGACATTTGCATCTCTAGGCACGTGTCTTTCAATTCCTTTACTTTTACTGTTGAGTGCTGGAGACAAGGTACGTACGCATTGCATATTGACTAGGACTCACTCTTTGTTTGATTTAATTACGCTTTGAGTGAACCTTGTTTGTTTACATCGTACACTTGCACAAATCAATTCTAAGGGCATTACCCATAAAAAAGATAAGGTGGGGATTTTATCACCCTTCCTTAGCCACAAATCATTTTCCCAAGCACTCACAATCCTAAGCTTCTAAATAAAAACTACTAGACGCTGGCCCTAGGGACATCCGGACTCACTTAGGAGATTATCCTAAGGGGGAAAAGTATTGGAAATTGACTTTTGTAAAATCAGTGTCTAGGAAAGGGATTGAGGGCCGAAATATCAAGGTTGCTGGTTACTTAATTAAGGAACGTCTCTGACGGAAAACCTCCCACCAACTTGACCTTCCCTGGCTGATTTGCTTATAGTCAGAGTCTACACTAAACCCTCCTGTGGACGATCTAATCAGTTAGGAGTCGTCTAGGTCCAGGAAACCTAGATAGCTTGGATTGATTTTTCTTTTTCTTGTTTGTTATTTTCATTTTTCGCTGTGTGATCGGTGCACGTTGATTGTGTAATTGTATGCAAGAGTGGTATCGAGATTCGAATTCTGCTAGACTTGTGAGAATTTCTACAATAGCACATACACCTCCACTCGACACAATTCCAATCATGACCAACAACGTGTCGTTGCAAGACAAGTTCTACCCGATCCGCACATCACTTCCATTGTGCATTCTCCTCCCAACCACAAATGGAAATAACTTTGAGTTGAAGCCCCAGTTCATAAAACACTCTTCCATGATTCCATGGCCTAGAATCTGAGGATGCGTACTTCTTCATCCGAGAGTTTGAAGAAGTATGCCTTATGATGAGAATTTCCCAGTTGACCGAGGACGCTGTCAGACTTAGGTTTATACCTTTCGCACTTAAGGATATCGCTAAGAAGTGGCTTTATAATCTCCCAGTCAGCTCAATTTCTTCATGGGATGATTTCGTTAAGGTCTTTCTTAAAATATTTTATCCTATCCATAAGACAGCCCTTATGAGGAAAAATATAATGCAATCAAACAAGAAGCCAATGAACCATTCTGGAAGTACTTTGAGCGTTTTAAAGACCTAATAGCCCTGTGTCCCCATCACGGTATAGAAAAATGGCGCCAGTGCCAGATTATCTATGATGGACTCGATTATCAGACTAAGACACTCCTTGAAACCATGTGCCAAGGAGAATTCTTAAAGAAGGATGAAGATCAGGGTTGGGATCTTTTTGAGGCTTTAGCTGAAAAGACAGTCCAGTGGGAGTCATGTACTGAGAAACCCACACCCACAACTTCCAGAACTGGTTTACACTCCATAGGATCCTCGATAGCTGCAGAAGCTAAAATCACACAATTGATGAAGAGATTGAGTTGCTAGAGTCTAGGGAAAATTCTACTATTAATCAAGTCAACCCATCATCTGTAAACCCGGGTTGTACCTATTGCCATGATCTGAATCATCTGTTTGAGGAGTGTCCAGTATATCAAACTCAAATGTTTCAGGAGAGTACGAATGCCGCATACACCAGACCCACTTACAATCCTTACTCCAAGACATATAATCCGGGGTGGAGAAACCATCCAAACTTTTCTTGGAGTCAGTCTGGTCCTGAGCAGCCGAGGCAACCATTTCCACAACAATACCCTGCTCAGTCTCATCCACCGACTTACCACCAGAACCCACCAAATATCCATTCATACCAAAGTCCACCAAGATTCCAGTCATATCAAAATCCTGTGCCTTACCAAGCAAATTTTTAGACCCAGTATCAGCATCATCCACCACCAAACCCTTCAGACAAGAGAATTTCTGATTTGGAGAAAATGATAGAGACCTTATTTAAGACCCAAGCTTCAATGATGAACAATCAGCAGCAGGACATGAACAAATTGCAAATCCAGATAGGGCAGTTGGCTAACTCTCTGACTGAATGACAAAAAGGAATGCTACCTAGCCAACCAGTGCCAAATCCCAAAACCCATTTCCCCTGCACGAAGTTGAAGATTTGAGCCCCAGCCAATGCCAAGCTATTCAAATCCTTAGGTCTGGAAAGCATGTAGATAATAAGGTTTCAAATCAGCCACCCAAATCTGTGCCAATACCACTACCTTCTGTTCCAATCCAACCCATTCAAGACAATCCTTCTTCAAGCACACAACCATCCACTTCCCAGTCAAAAGGAAAAGAAAAAGTTGATGAGCAAATATACAAGCCTGTTGTACCATTCCCAAATAGGCTTGCAAATCATAAGATGAATGCTCACATGGAGAAGATAAGAGAGATATTCAACCAAGTTCAAATCAATGTCCCTCTCCTTGATGCCATACAACAAGTTCCTTCTTATGCAAAATTTTTAAAAGAAATGTGCACAAAGAAGAGAAAAGCAAATGTCCCTAAAAAAGTCTTTCTGGCTTCCAACATTAGTGAACTGCTCAATGGTCCGATCCCTGTGAAATACAAAGATCCAGGGAGCCCAACCATTTCTTGCATCATAGGGCAGACCACCATAAATAGGGCTTTGCTTGACTTGGGCGTGAGCATAAATCTTCTCCCCTTTTCCGTGTATCAGTAATTAGAGTTAGGCAACCTTCGCCCGACCCAAATGACGATACAGTTGGCTGACCGCTCTGTAAAGATTCCCAAGGGGGAGATTACAGATGTTTTAATACGGGTAGGGGAATTCATTTACCCCGTAGACTTTGTCGTTCTAGAAACACAACCCGTACAAAATCACAGAGCACAAACACCTGTCATTCTCGGACGTCCTTTCTTAGCCACCGCGAATGCGATCATAAACTGTAGAAATGGATCAATGCGGCTAACTTTCGGAGATATGACAAAGGAGGTGAATGTCTTCCATCTGGGGAAGCAGCCTAGGGATCTGGACAATGATTCTTTCGAAGTGAACTTGATCAAGGGTTTAACTAGTGAACATGTTGAGGAGGTTGAGTATGAGTCTGAAGAGGAATTGAGTTGGAGTCTGATGACTTCAACCTTGATCAGATTGTTGAATCAAATGTTGAAAGGACCACTAATTCCATCCCTATTCTTCCCTTGCACCATGAACAACCAGTGATAGAGCCTGTCCCTTCTTCTGATCTTAAGGTTCTTCCCGACCATCTCAAGTACAAGTACTTGGATGAGAAGGAATCCTTTCCTGTAATCATTGCATCCAATCTAACTAAACAACAAGAAGAGGACCTTCGTGTAAAGGGAAAATAGAGAAGCCATTGGTTGGACCATGGCTGATATTAAGGGGATTAGTCCTTCCATAGTTCAACATAGGATTCATCTGACGGAAGATGCCAAGCCAAAATGAGACCCACAGCGTAGACTGAACCCAATAATGTAGGAAGCTGTTAGAGACGAGATCTTGAAGCTATTAGACAATGGGATTATCTATCCCATATCCGATAGTCAGTGGGTTAGTCCAGTTCACGCTGTGCCTAAGAAAGCTGGGATTTACTGTGGTGGAAAATGAGAATAAAGAATTGATACAAACACGTCTTCCAACGAAGATTCGAGTTTGTATTGATTACAGAAAGTTGAACACTGCCACACGTAAAGACCACTTTCCTCTTCCATTCATTGATCAAATGCTTGAGAGATTGGCGGGACATGAATACTATTGTTTCCTGGATGGATATTCAGGATATAATCAAATCCTAATCGCTCCCGAGGATCAAGATAAAACTACCTTCACCTGTCCTTTTGGAACATTTGCATACCGAAGGATGCCCTTTGGCCTATGCAATGCTCCCGTAACGTTTCAACGTTGCATGCTGAGTCTTTTTTCAGACATGGTGGGAGAAATTTTGGAAATTTCATGGATGATTTTTCGATTTATGGGGATTCCTTTGAGCAATGCTTGTACCATTTGAAGCTGATTTTACAACGCTGTATGGAGAAAAATTTGACACTTAACTGGGAAAAGTGTCACTTTATGGTCAAGCAAGGAATCGTTCTTGGGCACAAGGTATCAAGTATAGGAATTGAGGTGGACAAGTCTAAAGTGGAAGTCATAACGAAGCTCACTGAACCAACATGCTTAAAGGACATTAGGTCATTTTTAGGGCACGCCGGCTTCTATAGACGATTTATTCAAGGGTTTAGCAATATTGCAAGACCTTTGACAAATCTCTTAGGAAAGGATGTACCCTTTATATTTATAAAGAATGTCAAAAATCATGGAAGGAGCTTAAGAGTAGACTTGTCTCAGCACCGATCATTTCTGCACCAGATTGGACCAAGCCTTTTGAGATTATGTGTGATGCCTCGGACTTTGCTATCGGCGCTATTTTAGGGCAGCGTATTGATACTAGGCAACACATAATCTATTATGCTAGCAGAACGCTGAATGATGCCCAACTCAATTATACAACTACTGAAAAGAAATTTTTAGCGGTTGTCTTTGCGTTGGAGAAATTTCGCCAATATCTGCTAGGGTCCAGGACGATTATTTTCACTGATCACTCCGCCCTAAAGTACTTAATACAAAAGAAAGATGCAAAGGCAAGACTTATAGATGGATACTTCTTTTGCAAGAATTTGATTGGAGATTAAAGATAAAAAGGGCGTTGAGAATGTGGTAGCTGATCACTTGTCTAGAATCCCAAATGCACCTAAGGAGAGAATACCGATTAATGACGATTTCCCTGACGAACACATTTTTGTGATGTGTGGAGAGCCTTGGTATGCTGACATAGTGAATTACCTTGCTACCAGGCAAATACCTTCTCATTGGTCAAGTCAGGAAAAACACCGTTTCATGCGTCAAATGCGGTTCTTCTTTTGGGATGAACCATATTTATTCAAATATTGTCCTGACCAAATAATACGTAGGTGCCTTCCTGAGGATGAACATCAGAGTGTTTTGACATTTTGTCACAAGCTAGCTTGCGGTGGACATTTTGGTCTACGAAAAACTGCTGAGAAAGTGCTTCAGAGTGGATTCTACTGGCCCACTCTCTTTAAGGATGCATATACTTTTTGCAAGCTATGTGATAAGTGTCAAATGACGGTAGAATTACACAGAGAGACATGATGCCCCTCACACCCATCTTAGAAGTCAAAATTTTGACCTCTGGGGCATCGATTTTATGGGACCCTTTCCTCTGTCCTATGGTAACCAATACATTTTGGTAGCCGTAGATTATGTTTCCAAATGGGCTGAAGCAATTCCAACAAGGACAAATGACAACAAGTTGTCATCAAGTTTTTACGAGACTACATCATCTCTCGCTTCGGAGCCCCCCGTACGATAATAAGTGATAATGGGAGTCATTTCTGCAATCAGGCTTTTGAAGCTCTGATGCGCAAATATTCTATTTCTCACAAATTATCCACAGCATACCATCCTCAAACCAACGGGCAAGTAGAAGTCACGAATAGACAAATAAAACTCATTTTGGAGAAAACTGTGGGACAGAATCGTAAAGACTGGTCCATCAAACTCACTAATGCTTTATGGGCATACAGGACCGCTTACAAAACTGTCCTCGGTATGTCTCCATATCGAGTTATATTTGGAAAACCTTGTCACTTGCCTGTCGAGTTAGAACACCGAGCTATGTGGGCTTTAAAGCAGCTGAATTTGGATTTGGATAAAGCCGGTGCTTTAAGGAAGTTGCAGATATCCGAGCTAGAAGAGCTAAGAAACGAGGTATATGACAATGCTCGGATCACCAAATACAGAACCAAACTTTTTCATGATAGATCCATTCACAGAAAAATTTTTGTCTCTGGATAAAAGGTTCTGTTGTACAATTCACGACTCCACCTTTTTCCTGGTAAATTGAGAACCAGGTGGTCAGGGCCATTCATTGTTCAAAATGTCTTCCCACACGGTGCAATCGAGATTCTTGACCCAAATAATGGCAATAAATTCACTGTGAACGGTCAACGTTTAAAGCCATTCCTTACCACTGAATTCATGTCACAAGAAGTTCATGAATTGGGTCTTTGCGACCCAGTTTATTTGTGACCATTCCATATGTACAGTTTCCCGAGTTTTCCTGCATATCATTTTGGGATCTTTTTTTGTAAATAAATATAAAAAAAAAAGAAAAAAATGAGGGAATTTTGTGTTTAAAAGAGTTTCAAATTCCGAGGATTCTATCTTCCCTAGAATTCCATTCATTTTCCTATTCCTTTTCCTAGGGTTGTAAATACACTTTTGACCTAGGGCTATTATTGGAACTCTTCTTTTCTTTCCCTCCTATAAATACTCTATTCACCTACCCCTCCTCCCTCAAACGCAAATCCCTCTCAGATCTGCCTCTTCCTTCCAGAGCCGACCTCTCAGAAATTTTCTGCTTCCCTGGAACCCTCATTTTGCCGCATTTTCCTCAATCCAGCCGCAGATCTGCTGCTCTCCTGCCACATCTGGAGCTCTGCAAAATTTTGGCTGGTCGATTTCTTCATCTGGTGGCATCTACAGTACTCATTCTTCCAGAGTCTGTCTCTGGTGCCTTCTGCACATCTGCCTTTGGATTTCCCCCACGAACTCCGGGGGTGGTTTGATCTTTCATCTCTAGATCCATTTCTTTAATTTTCATTATTACACATGGCTCCAAATGTGTTTGTAGAGAAAGACTTTTCAAAAATTCTGAATGATCATGGGGGGTATGGGCACATATTTGTTGTTGATCGCTTGCGTGCAAGGAATTGGTTCTCTGGTATACGATATCAATGAAACTGATGTGTATTACTGCCCTGAACTAGTCACTACATTCTATAATGCACTTGATTATGCATCTGTGAGTTATGAGACATACCAATTTGTAGTCCATATGCCATTAGGGGACATCGTCGTCACAATTCCTTTTCTTGAGGAAATTACTCATGTCCCAAGTCACCCCCATCATAGCAACCCTTTGTCATTGATAGACTACATGACAATCATGGGTGCTCGTTGCATAGAGCAGGATCGTGGGCTCAAAGCCAACACGACCTTTAGAAATGTGTACTGCGTGGGACGTTGGATTCAACGCAACATTTTAGGGCTTGAACATGTCACATCCTTTAACAGACCAGTGTTACAAATTATTCATGATCTGATGACTCGACAACACACGGTTTGTTTGAATAAGGCCATTTTTCACGCGATCATTGCTAATTCCTCCCACACTCGGGGTGCCAAGCATTCCCATCCAGTCTTGATTACAAGTCTGTGTAAACATTTCATACCAGCCGATGTGTTTGATACCTTTGACCGAGTGTTTGTTATAGCAGAAAGACCCACCAGTTCTTATAATGGTTGCTTGCATGCGGTTTGGACTCCTACTGTCCAACCCGAAGATATTCCGGTGGAGTCTTCTTCGGCGGAAAGCTTAGAGGCAATAGATGAGCCACAATTTTGGAGGCAGGACCCCCATCTGAATCTCGAGCCTTCATGTCCACCATCTGGAAGGGCATGAAGAAAATCTTTAGGGGGCAGGTTCATCTTAGAAAGAAGGTAGAGGAGCAATCCTCTAGGTTAGACAGTATGGAGGCAGCTTTGAGACGTTCACAGTCTGCTGGACCTAGCACCACTGCTGGTCCAAAGCGACAAAGGGGGTGATATTTATCCTTTACCTATTTCATGCATCATTTCATCTTGCATACATTGGGGACAATGCATGAGATAGGTATGGGGGGGGGTAGATGCTAACATAGGATTTTTCATTTTCTTTTTAGGCCTTTATTTTTATTTTTAGGATTTTCAGTTTTTTTAGGTTTTTATTTTTATTTTATTTTTTTAGATTTTACCTTTCTTTGTAGATTTTCTATTTTCTTGTTAGATTTTATTTTCTTTTAGAAAAATAAAAATAATAATAAAAAAAAAGGAAATTCTTGATCCATGTCTAAAGAATCAAACTTAACTTTAGGGATTAAGGAAGCTCTAAACTAAGATTTCGAATTATAAGTCGAAAAGCGGAGTTTTTGTTAGATTTTTAGGTTAAGTAATAAAGGATTAGAAAAATTACTAGATTTTAATCTTTCTTTAGGATATATACATTAAACATATTGAAGGATTAATCAAAGACTTTGTGATTTTAGTTACATATATATAATAAAAATATATATAGAAAAAAAAAAGATGTATATAAATAAATAATAAATACTTAGCCACTGATTAAGCTGGTTAGTCGTGCCTCAAGAAGCATTGCCGATCACGCCTAAAGGTGGTTAAGTCCTTAAATTCCTTCGTGGCCTAGTTTACTTGAGTCATCGAACCCGAGGGATGTTTTCTCATCTGGTGCCCTAAGACCGTCTGGTTTGGGAGTCATCGGTAAGAGACTCGTTACAAGGGTAAACTAGAAAGCCTAAGGATGCTAAGGAAATGTAAATAAATAAACATTGTATATATAAATAAAAAAAACAAAAAAAAAATTATATATATTAGTAAATAAATGAACTTAGTCTAAAAAAGATCCTTCATATTTATAGATGTATATATCTTAGGATTGATGCAAAATTCGGTTTTTGATCTTTTCCCTAAAATCTTAACCTAAGTTGAAAATAAAACTCCAAATAGACGCTTATAAGAGGAATGACAAGTTTAGAGTAACCTGAAACCTATAACTTAAGGGAGAATCTTTAAAACATGGATCAAAATTTTCACTAACCTTTTATTTTTCTTTATGGATTTTGTGGGTGCAATCCGCTGAAAACCCTCAGGAGACAACACTCCTCCTCTAGGGTAACCTAGAGATTTAACGGCTTGTTGCACGTGCTCAGTGCAATCGTGTCACCTACAAAAGTGGTGTAATAAACTAGTTAGGATTTTCTTTTTCTTTCTTTTTCTTTCTTGTTTTGCTCGAGGACGAGCAAAAGTTAGGTATGGGGGTGTGATTGTTATACATATTTGCATATTTTATCGCTTCCATACCATGCATATTGTAAATAAAAATATGATCTTTAATCCTTTTCTCTCTATTTTTTTTGCAGGTCCATATATTAAATAAGAAAAGGCCCAAATTCTCTTTAATTAGCAATAATTAAAGGGAATTAATTCGAAGCCCAAAAGAGAGCCCAAATTTGAATCCAGAATCAAGAGAGATCCACGCGCCAGCTCAGATTTCTAGAAGATACACGTGGATAAACTACCTGTAACAGACCTGTAACAGAAAGATTGGCCTGAACGGCCAAGATTTTGCCGCGCTTTCCCGCGTATCTGCGGCAGTTACAGGGTGGTTAGGGTCC
This sequence comes from Agave tequilana, assembly GCA_038442645.1. NCBI lineage: Eukaryota > Viridiplantae > Streptophyta > Magnoliopsida > Asparagales > Asparagaceae > Agave > Agave tequilana. Next base: position 11,074 of record JAVJIF010004467.1, read on the forward strand.
AGATTTCTCTCCAACAACCTGGGCTCTAGATGCTTCTCTCTGAGGCCTATAAATACAGGACCAGGGCTTGCACGAGAGAACAGAAAAGAAAGAGAGAAGAGAGAGAGAGATTAGGGAAAATTCTTGTATTTTGTGAGAGAGTGTTGGTATTCTCTTTAGGTTTTAGTTCTCCCTCTTCTTCCTCCTAGAGATTTTGTCAAAGAGAGAAAAGAGAGTGCTTTTGAGAGCGTGTAAGCAAGGAGGTGACATTACTTATAAGCAAGGATTAATCAAAGCTTCATTCTTCTCTTTACGATCTCTAGTACGTTGTTTTACTTTCTTGCTTTCTTTCTAATTCATTTCTATTGCTTTACTTCTATTGCTTTTCTATTTTCATCATGAATTATTGCTTAGTTTCTTGTGCAATGGATAGCTAAATCTCTTTTACATGGCTAGCTAACAACTTACCTAGCTAACTTCTATCTCTTTGGGTGATTGCTACTTTCTATACTTGCATTGTTAGAATCTCTTTTGCTTTCCAAGGAAGTAGAGTTGCTTTCACTTGGTAAATGCTTGTTCAAACTCCATATGACTCATGTGTGCCTCATTTAGAGCCTTGTCAAGAACAAGTGCCTTGATGGAACATGGAGATGGATAACCAAATATATGCTACTTGTAGAACGACTTCTTTACTTCAAGCTAATTTGTTGTTATGTCTTGAATGTTAATTGAATGTTGTATCTTCTTCCTTAGCATCCCTTGAGTGTCACTCCTAGAGTTCATCATTGATAATCTATCTTGGGAGCCAATGAATCAACATGAGGCTACAAGCTAAGACCTAAAGGAACACTCATCTTCCAAACGGTAAAGTACTTGAACAAACAAGCAAAGTGATTGAAAAGTCACCTAGAGGGGGGGTGAATAGGTGACAATGCTAATCTAGTGTACTTAATGCGGAATTTTAAAACTAATCGTAATTACAACAATGATGCACACACAAGCAAGTACAAGATATAACAATTTGCACAAAGTAAAGAGAGAGAGCAAGAGTCAATGGATCAAGCGCAAACAAAGAGATATGTTCCGAGGTTCGAGCACCCAGCTCTACATCCCCGCCTTCGACACACGAAGGATTTCCAATCCACTAGCTTGTCCACTAAGGACTCCCACTAAGGGAACCTCCACAGAGGATTTGGGGCAATCACAATTACAAGGAGTTCCCAACTCCCCTCCTTACAAATACAACCTCTTCCTTGAGGCAAATTCCAAACCAATACAACAAACTCCATTTCACTAACCAATACAAGGATCACCTCTCAACAAGAGGGATACAACCCAAAGCACAAAGCTAAGAAAAGATTGGGTTACAACTTGGTGGTCACAACAACAACCACAAATAACTTCTTCTTCCCACACAAATATCCTATAGATATAGATAGTAGATTTTAGCTCAAGTGTGGAGAAAATCAAGGAATTTGAAACCAGCAACTCAAAGAAAATCTTTGGGAAATAAAAGAAATCAAGATATAGAGATTCAATTCAAAAGCTTTTCCCAAAATCCCTTTTCTTTGGTTTTTCAAACCCTAATCAAAAACACAAAAGATTGTTCACTTTGAATCCAAAAACCTATTTTGATTGCAGCAAAAACACCAGAGAGATAGAAAAATTTTAGCCCAAAAATTCTTTTAGAAAAACTCTCTCAAATGGAGTATTTATAGGCAATTTAGAAAAATAGCCGTTTACAGAATATATGCCAGAAATAGCCTTCCGGTCGACCGGCCCGGTCGACCGCCCAACGTTCGAATTTTCGAACGTTACAGCTACCGGTCGACCGGTCCGGTCGACCGAAAATTCCTGAGAGCAAACAACTCTCCGTCGGTCGACCGCTTCGGTCGACCGGCCCATTGGGCTGCAGACGTGCACAGGTCTGTGCACGTCGGTCGACCGAACCGGTCGACCGGCCCTTGGTGCGGTCGACCGCTTCGGTCGACCGACCAGGCCTGTCAGCCTATAAATGGGTCAGAAAAACAGTGGTAAAAATATTCCAATAAATCCCACAAAATCTCTAAAATTCCACAAAAATAGTTTTATCATTTTATATTGAAATACAAACTTGTGTTAAAAATCCTAACACAAATTTCAAACATATTTGACTATTTTTGTGTCATAGAAATTTTGCCAAAAACCAAAAACCGTATTTTCTAAAACTTGTATTTTGAATAGAAAATACACATTGTCTAAAACTCATCCAAATACAAAAATATGATATTTAAACACTTTGAAGCATATTGTATATGAATAGAAATTCAATATACAAGAAACATATATTTATCATGATTTTTGTCATTAAGTCCAAAATAATGTTTTGTTATAAATGCCAAAACATAAAACTCATGAAGTAGACTATCAAACTAAGTTTGTTTAATCAATAGAAGCATGCATGTATATAGAACAAATCATATATACACTAAACCATGTAAACTTGTTTTGATATAGAATCTATTCATGAAAACCAAGATCGGTTAAACCAAAAGCTTAAAACCAATATTCAAAACGTGAAACATGTGTGTTGTGAACTTGAGCTTATCATACTATACTAATCTTTACAATTAAGATCTAAACCCAAACTAAAAACTATGGATACCTAAGTCTTCTTGTAGAGCGCAATCTCCAAGTTGACTCGATCCAAAACTCCTTGATTCACCAAGCAAGTGTTATATATGATCTTTGACGCTCGGGCTCTTGAATCAACATGTGAAAGATGTGTGGAAGCTTTCACCAACTAATATCTTGTCAAATATCTGAAACTTAAACATTACAAGATTATTAGTACATATAACTACATGAGTTAATCATCATCAAAACTAGAGTGGAAGGCCTTTGGGCCAACAATCTCCCCCTTTTTGATGATGACAAAACTCATGGAGTTATATATGCATGGATTAAAGTAAAGCTTCAAAGAAGCTCCCCCTTAACTCATGCATAACAAAAACATATAAGATATGCAATGAATGTTCTTAACAACATGTTTATATGTGTTTAAAACAATATCAAAACATGCTCTTGATACCAATAAAAATGAAACATAAAACATGCATAGACATGCATATAAACAAGGCTTCTTTCATCAAATGTAAACTATATGCAAACACAAATATGCATATAAAACTCAAATTCTTCTCCCCCTTTTTGTCAATCATCAAAAAGGGTTAAAACAAATATGATACCCAAAAAAAATGTGGCAATGAAGTGTATATTGATACCAATTGAAAAACAACAAATCAATTGAAATCAAAAACGAGAACATATACCAATGAAAATCTTGATACCAATTAGTAAGTAAACAAATAACCTATCAATTGTAAACAAACAAACAAGATACCAATTTTGGAATTAAACAATACTAATTTTGAATTCCTTAAAAACAAATCTTGATACCAAATGAAACTATTATTCTTTAAAACACAAGATACCAATTGAAATTATTTCTTTGCCAATAGAAATCTTTATTTTCTATCATAAAGCAAGGGAGTGGAATACCAAAAAAAATATCAATTGAAAGATAAAATACCAATTTGAAAAATGAAATACTAGTTTTCTCCCCCTTTATGAAATACCAAATGAAAATATGCATATGCTTGAAATAAGATACCAATTGAAAATTAACTCAATTGAAAATTTGCTTTATCATTGTTTCAATTTGAAAAGTTCAAGCTAAGCATAAACAAAATTTGTGATATCTTGAATCACAAATAAATCATCTATATATGTATGTAAGAAATAGATACCAATTGAAATTGATACTATATGAAGTGTAAGCATACATATATAAAATACAAACATATATGAGTATACAAAAGATGTCATATTGATACCAATTGAAAGAGTTCAATGATACCAATTGAAACAACAATAAGATTAAGTGTATATCTCATATCAACTACCACCCAATCATGGTTCAAGATAAAAAGGATTTTCATTATAAAGCATTCAAGAACATGATGTCCCATCCAACCGCCCATAGATGGTAGGGGTTTTCAAAAATTGATTTGAACAATATAGTATGTTTGAAAAACTCTACCAATTTGAAGAATACCAACTAGTTTATGAAAATTTGAGAACTAGTAGAAATTCTTCAAGATAAAACAAAAGGATTTTTCATGAAACATGAAAATCACAAGATCACTAAACACTCAAAATCTATATGGCACCAATAGTACTCATGAAAATGAAATCATGAGAAAACATCAAAATAAGGTGAGTGTACAAGTGTTGTGAGAAACATATCATCATGAAAATGTTGTGAGCTTGATTGTCCATTTTTTTTTTTTAAAAAAATAATCATCAAGATATGAAACATAAGTGAATCATGAAATCCATGAAAGTTCATCTAGGATGCGAACTCACTAATTTGAAATTCATGATACTAATTGAAAAATCATCTTAGAAAACAAGATTCTCATCATAAATGGGAAATCACATGAAATTCATCCAACTTCAAGGCATATGTATGTCATGCACAAACTAAAGTATACATACATATCCCAAACATAAAGAGTCCACAAAAGTATATGCATGAAGGCACGTGGCTCAAGGATGTATATGTATAAATGATAGTTTGGACAAGATGGACATATACATAAAGTTAAAACAAAACATGTAAGATAGTGAATACAAGTCAAATGTAATAATCATCAAAACTAGACTATACTAGTACATCAAGTGAATATAAATGAGCGTTCAAGCACAAACATATATAAAGGTTTATTTGTAGCTCACTAGTTGTACAAGTATAAATCCTAGTCTTAATGAAAACTAACATTCAAGCAAGTAATCAAATCATGAGGCATAAAACGGGTCAAAAATCAATATGAACATATTAATCAAAGATATGAAGTATTAATGACCTTTTAAAACTAAGATGGATGTATGATGCAACGATCTCTCAAAACAAGACTAAGAGCCGTATACCCCGTGAAGGGTTCTGAACTCCTTCCTCCTGATTCCCCTTGAATGGGTTAGAGGTGCGCAATGCAACCTTGTTGTATGAGAATTGATCGAACAAAGAATGAATAAAGTGCAATGATGAAATGCACACAAGATATATCACAAACATCCATATAATCATCTAAACAAAAATCATGGAATCATGAACATCATATGATCATTATGCATTAGATCTAGGGCATACATGTTAGCTTAAACAAGAAGTGAACACTAAACATAGATCCATATGAAACATGAGTGCTCAAGTAACTAAACATGTATATCTCAAGTCTAATGAACATCAAAACACAACATGCTATAAATGAATGATCTAAAAAGCATGTAAATAATAAATGGGAGTTAGAGAATGATACAAAACCAATGAAGGTGCATCTCTAGTTCTCCAAAACATGGTGGTCATCTCCACCTAATCTCCTTGAGAGTGAAGCATCCAAATAGTTCTCATTCAAGCTCGGAACGCATCCACCTCAAGGTACCTCCACTCTCACGTGATGCGAGAGCTCCCACCTACATCAAAAACCAAAGAGGTGGTTTTTGGTACCCATTTTCTAGTGGGTCCACGGGGGTTAGTTTCTTTTCTTACCCAAACAAAATTAGTTGCTAAATTTTCATGATAAATGCGATCATAACAAAATCTAGCAAGGTGGCCTTTTCGACCACAATGTGTACATGTGTACACGTGAGCATACATATGATGGTGGTGATCATGAGAAACATGTGTATGCCTAGATGGGTGTGCATGCAAGGTTGGAACTTGTTTCTTGCGAACCAAGGTTTCCAATCATGTGTGATTCATGGCACAATGGCTCAAAGTGGAGCCCAAACAATCAACACTTTTCTTCAAATTATTTATATCATTTTCTATGCTAGAAGACAAAGTGGAACATGCTATAGGAGTGCAAGAAGTAGAAGCTACATTAGCATGACAAACATGAATATCAATCTCATTTTGTAAAGATTTATTTTTAATCAAAACCAAATCCAATTCTTTTGTAATTGAATCAATTTTATTTTTCAAAGTAAGATTTTCTTTGAAAACAAGATCCAATTTAGAAGACAAAACCTCATTGTGTTCTACAACATCATCAAAATCATTTTTGTTTTTCAAATCTTCAATCTCTTTAAGTGCAAGTTCAAGTTGAGATTGTAGTGAGTCACGTTCACTAGTGATCTCTTCTTTCTCTTGCAAAACCGATTCAAAAGTTGAACATAAATCCTTTAATTCTTCTTTTAAGTCAAAATGTTTCTTTTTCAAAATCTCATGTTTTTCCATAAAATTTTCAAGTTTAGAAGCAAGGTCAACATTCAAATTTTGAACTTCAAAACAACCATGGCAATATGAACTAGAGCTATCATCTATTTGAGAGTCCGATTGTACCTCATGGGAGTTATTCCCATATGCCATAAATCCACGCTCTTCGGATACGTCTCTCTTAGATCTCCTCATCTTGTTGATAATCACGGGTAGCTCGGGAGAAGTCAATATGCTCCAAACTGTAAAAGCGGAGTCATATCGATCAAAAATAGGTAAAAGATGTTCATTTAAAGATGCTAGAAGTGTCCTAAGGGCTAATGCATTGGCCTTCTTATGCTTGCTACTATTAGGGAGGGATTCTATAGTGATGGCTTGATAAACTAGATGACCTAGAGTTTTTAAATGCCTAGTCATGTCCACCTTCCAAGCATCAAGTCTAAAATGGTCAAACATAGGAGGGCTAGCCATGAGTGCAAACTAATATGTGTGCAAATGATAATGTAAATGAAGATTAGCAAACCAAGATCTTAACTCCTAGGTGGTTAAACCTAAATATCAGGAGCGCTAGCTCTGATACCAATTGAAAAGTCACCTAGAGGGGGGGTGAATAGGTGACAATGCTAATCTAGTGTACTTAATGCGGAATTTTAAAAACTAATCGTAATTACAACAATGATGCACACACAAGCAAGTACAAGATATAACAATTTGCACAAAGTAAAGAGAGAGAGCAAGAGTCAATGGATCAAGCGCAAACAAAGAGATATGTTCCGAGGTTCGAGCACCCAGCTCTACATCCCCGCCTTCGACACACGAAGGATTTCCAATCCACTAGCTTGTCCACTAAGGACTCCCACTAAGGGAACCTCCACCGAGGATTTGGGGCAATCACAATTACAAGGAGTTCCCAACTCCCCTCCTTACAAATACAACCTCTTCCTTGAGGCAAATTCCAAACCAATACAACAAACTCCCAATCACTAACCAATACAAGGATCACCTCTCAACAAGAGGGATACAACCCAAAGCACAAAGCTAAGAAAGATTGGGTTACAACTTGGTGGTCACAATAACAACCACAAACAACTTCTTCTTCCCACACAAATATCCTATAGATATAGATAGTAGATTTTAGCTCAAGTGTGGAGAAAATCAAGGAATTTGAAACCAGCAACTCAAAGAAAATCTTTGGGAAATAAAAGAAATCAAGATATAGAGATTCAATTCAAAAGCTTTTCCCAAAATCCCTTTTCTTTGGTTTTTCAAACCCTAATCAAAAACACAAAAGATTGTTCACTTTGAATCCAAAAACCTATTTTGATTGCAGCAAAAACACCAGAGAGATAGAAAAATTTTAGCCCAAAAATTCTTTTAGAAAAACTCTCTCAAATGGAGTATTTATAGGCAATTTAGAAAAATAGCCGTTTACAGAATATATGCCAGAAATAGCCTTCCGGTCGACCGGCCCGGTCGACCGCCAACGTTCGAATTTTCGAACGTTACAGCTACCGGTCGACCGGTCCGGTCGACCGAAAATTCCTGAGAGCAAACAGCTCTCCGTCGGTCGACCGCTTCGGTCGACCGGCCCATTGGGCTGCAGACGTGCACAGGTCTGTGCACGTCGGTCGACCGAACCGGTCGACCGGCCCTTGGTGCGGTCGACCGCTTCGGTCGACCGACCAGGCCTGTCAGCCTATAAATGGGTCAGAAAAACAGTGGTAAAAATATTCCAATAAATCCCACAAAATCTCTAAAATTCCACAAAAATAGTTTTATCATTTTATATTGAAATACAAACTTGTGTTAAAAATCCTAACACAAATTTCAAACATATTTGACTATTTTTGTGTCATAGAAATTTTGCCAAAAACCAAAAACCATATTTTCTAAAACCTTGTATTTTGAATAGAAAATACACATTGTCTAAAACTCATCCAAATACAAAAATATGATATTTAAACACTTTGAAGCATATTGTATATGAATAGAAATTCAATATACAAGAAACATATATATATCATGATTTTTGTCATTAAGTCCAAAATAATGTTTTGTTATAAATGCCAAAACATAAAACTCATGAAGTAGACTATCAAACTAAGTTTGTTTAATCAATAGAAGCATGCATGTATATAGAACAAATCATATATACACTAAACCATGTAAACTTGTTTTGATATAGAATCTATTCATGAAAACCAAGATCGGTTAAACCAAAAGCTTAAAACCAATATTCAAAACGTGAAACATGTGTGTTGTGAACTTGAGCTTATCATACTATACTAATCTTTACAATTAAGATCTAAACCCAAACTAAAAACTATGGATACCTAAGTCTTCTTGTAGAGCGCAATCTCCAAGTTGACTCGATCCAAAACTCCTTGATTCACCAAGCAAGTGTTATATATGATCTTTGACGCTCGGGCTCTTGAATCAACATGTGAAAGATGTGTGGAAGCTTTCACCAACTAATATCTTGTCAAATATCTGAAACTTAAACATTACAAGATTATTAGTACATATAACTACATGAGTTAATCATCATCAAAACTAGAGTGGAAGGCCTTTGGGCCAACAGTGATCTCTATTGCCAATGAATCAACATGAGGCAATCAAGCATCACCATTGAGCTTAGTAAGTTAGCGAAGTGGTAAAGTTAGCTAGCCATGTTCTTTCTCATCCAAAGTTTTCTTCCAAGATTTCTTCAATAGCTTTCTTTCTTAGCAATACAATTTTCTTAAGTTCTTTTGATTCTTTTTCCATCATGCACAAATCCACAACTTCTTCCATTTCCTTTTCCATGCTTTTTGCTTTTGCTTAAAAACAAAGAAGATACTTCGTTTTCTTGCTTCACTACGAACCGTAACGCTTCCATCGCAAGCTCTCCCGGAGAATCGACCCGGTATAGCCTTTGCTATAACGGAGATTGGAAAGGATACATTAACCATTTGAAATATATTTGTGGAATGATCAAGCACTAAGGTTGATTCTAAACCTTATCTCTTTTACATAATATCTGTGCAATCTACCACACTATTCTTTCCCAATCAAAGGTATACATCGAAACATTATGATACCAATTTATTATACCAATTGAAAATAAACAAAATATTTTGAAGAAACCAACAAAAAATTTTGATACCAATTGAAAGATATAAACATATAGGAAATCTTGAAACCAATTGAAAAACATAAACCAACCTTTTTGGTTAAACACTAAAATCATTTTGCAATAGAGATACCAAATAGAGAATAATATCAATTTAATATTCTTGATACCAATATTAAAAATGAAACATATACCGATTGAAAATAATTTTCATTAGGAGCATAGGAAATCAAATGAAAACTAAAATATCATTTTTCAATATAAAGAGTGAGAGTAAAACACCAATTGTAAACAAAACCGATTGAAAGGTAAAACATGAATTTTCTCCCCCTTTATGAAATACTAATGAAAACGATGCATAAGCTTATATAAGATAAAAATTTGAAAAATAATTATCATTAAGGACTAATTCAAGCTTAGCATGGTAAAATTTGTGCTCAAAGATATAAAGATATAGTAAGCACAATCAAAACACATATATATGTATGAAAATATAAATACCAATCTAAATTGATATTGTTTGAAGTTGAAGCATACATATATAGAAGTAAATATGAGTATACAAATAAATATCAATTGTGATACCAATTGAAAACACAATGAGAATCAAGTGTATAACTCATAAATACCTCCCTTTCATATACAAGTTTAAAAAGATTTTCAATTAGGCTCCCAAGGCATGGTCGCCCATCCAACCGCCCATCGATGGAAGGGTTTTTCAAAAATAAGTTTGAAAATAATATTAGCATAATTGAAAACTCTTCCAAAATAAAGAATACACAACTAGTTTTGTGATAAAATTGAAAACTAGTATGAAATCCTTCAAGTAAGGAATAAAACAAGAAGATATCCATGAAACATGAAAATCACTCAACCAGTGACACTCAAAGTCTATATAGCACATATAATACTCATGAAAACAAAATCATGAGAAAACATGAAGTAATGTGAGTCTACAAGTTTTGTGTGAAAGACATAGTCATGAAAATTTTGCAATAAAGCCCGTATGCGAAATTTCTTTATAAACGAAAACATGAAAAATCATTAAAATTTAATTTTCAACAAAATAATACAACTTCAAGGCATATGTATGTTTTGTACAAACTAGAGTATACATACATATTCAAACATAAACGAGTGCACAAAAATATATGCATGAAGGCAAGTGGCTCAAGGATGTATATGTATATTCAATAGTTTTGGTAAAATTAACATATACATGAAGCTAAAACATATTATCATGAAAAACATGTCCAAAATAGGGAATATAAGTCAAAATGCAAGAATCATCAAAATTAGGCTATACTAGTACATCTAATGGGTACAAATGAGCAATCAAGTACAAACATATAATAATCAATTTGTGGCTCATTAGTTGTACAAGCATATAAATAACTTTTAATGAAAGCTACATATAAACATGTAATCAAATAATGAAGTGCAAAATGGAAACATAAATCAACATGATTAATATGTACATGCACATGATTTAGAATTATGATATACACAATAATTAAATTATGGTGAGAACACAAAAGTAATAATCCATATGAACATGAATGTATCTCAATTACTATATATGTATGTCATAGGTCTAATTTTCATGGCATATGGCATAATGATCATAAAAACATGACATGCTAAAAATTAATCATATGAAAGCATGTAAACATAAATGAGAGTAAGAGATAGTTACCAAAACCATGAGGGCACATCTCTAGGTCTCCAAACCAAGGTGGTCCTCCCACCAAACTCCCCTTGAAAGTGATGTATCCAAAATAGTCACCATTAAGCTCGGAACGCATTCACCTCAAGGCACCATCACTCTCACGTCATGTGATAGTCCACACCTACATCAAATAAAATAGGAGTGAATTTTGATACCCATACTCTTTTGGGTCCATGGGGGTCAGCAACTTTCCTAACCCAAACAAATCTATTTGCTAAAATTACATCATGTACTCTATCTAATAAAACTTAGCAAGGTGGCCCTTACGTTCACAATGTGTACAAGTGTACACATGAGCATGTTGGCCCAGAGGCCTTCCACTCTAGTTTTGATGATGATTAACTCATGTAGTTATGTGTACTAATAATCTTGTGATTTTAGTTTCAGATCATTAATCAAGTTATTAGTAGGTGATTAGCTTCAACAAGATGATTTGGAAGCTTTCACATGTTGATTCAAGATCCCGAGCGTCAAAGATCATATATAGCAATTGCTCGGTGGATCAAGGAGTTTTGGATCGAGTCGGCTTGGAGACGGCGCTCTACAAGAAGACATCGGTACCATAGTTTAGTTTTGTGTTTAGATCCAAATTGTAAAGATTAGAATAGTATGATATGCTCAAGTTCACAACACACACACGTTTCATGTTTTGAATATTGGTTTTCGGTTTTTCCGTTTTGGTTTAACCGATCTTGGTTTCATGAATAGATAGTTTCAAAACAAGTTTACATGGTTTAATGTATATTAGAATTGTTCTATATACATGCATGCTTAACTTCCTAGACAAACTTAGTTTTGACTTACTTATTCATGTGGTTTATGTTTTGGTATTTTCAACAAAACATATTTTGGAATTAAAGTCAAAAATATGGATATATATATGTTTCATGTATATAGGATTATATCCATATACATCATGCCTAAATGTTGTTTAATATCATGTTTTTTTATTTGGATGAGTTTTGGACAAAATGTATTTTCTATTCAAAAATCCAAGTTTTAAAAAATACAGTTTTTGATTTTTCGTAAAACTGATAAGACACAAAAATGTTTTAAAATGTTTGTTATTTGTGATGAAATTTTTGTCACAAGTTTATATTTCAATATACAATGTCAAAACAAGTTTATTGGAGTGTTTAGTTAAGATAAAAGAATTTTTATCTATATTTTTACCAGTTGCTTCAGACCCAGAACTGGCTGACAAGCCAGGTCGGCCGACCGCACGGTCGACCGTACCAAAGGCCGGTCGACCGTGCGGTCGACCGACGTGCACAGAGCTGTGCACGTCTGGCAGCCCAGTGGGCAGGTCGACCGGGCGGTCGACTGGAACTGAGAGCAGTGCTCTCTGTTCTTTTCGGTCGACCGGGCAGTCGACCGGGCTGGTGCCTACGGTCAAATCCGATGGTCGACCGGTAGTTCTGTTTTGGCAGAAATTACTGCCAACGGCTATATTTTTCTGGGGGCTATAAATACCTCATTAATGGCCAGTTTTCTCTAAGATTTTTTTGTGCGAATTTTTCCTTACTCTCTGGTATTTTCACAGCAATCAAAAGAAGTTTTGGGATTTAAATTGAACAATCTATTGGTATTTTTGCTAGGGTTTGGAATATCAAAGAAAAGGGTTTTTGGGAAAAAGAGTTTTGATTCAACTTCCTCATCTTTGTTTCTAGTTTTTCCCAAGGATTTTCTTTGTGATTTTGATTTCCATTCCATTGGTTTTCTCCACACTTGAGCTACATCTACTTTCTTATTCTATAGGATCTTTGTGTGGGAGAAAGAGATTGTTTGTGGTTGTTGTTTAGACCACCAAGTTGTAAACCCAATCTTTTCTTGGCTTTGTGCCTTTGGGTTGTATCCCTCAAGTTGTGAGGTGATCCTTGTATTGGTTTGTGCTAATCCCTCAAGTTGTGAGGTGATTGTTGTTGGCTTGGAGTTGTGCCTCAAGGAGGAGGTTGTGTTTGTAAGGAGAGGAGTTGGGTACTCCTTGTAATTGTTATTGCCCCAAATTCTCGGTGGAGGTTCCCTTTGTGGGAGTCCTTTGTGGACAAGCTAGTGGACTTAAAATCCTTCTGTGTGAAGGCGGGGATGTAGAGCTGGGTGCTCGAACCTCGAAACATATCTTGTGGTTTGGGCTTGATCCCTTGGCTCTTACTCTCTCTCTCTCTCTTTACTTTGTGCCTTGCATCTATTCATATTGTTCATTCATAATTATTTGCTTGGCTAGTTTGAGTGTGCATCTCTTATTAATTGCAATTAATTTTTAAATTCCGCATCTAGTTCATTAGATTAGCATAATCACCTATTCACCCCCCCTCTAGGTGATTTTCAATTGGTATCAGATCCTCCGCTCCTGATATTTAGGTTTAACCACCTAGGAGTGAGATCTTGGTTTGCTAATCTTCATTTGCATTGTTCATTTGCACACATATAGTTGCACTCATGGATAGCCCTCCTATGTTTGACTTTTTTAGACTTGATGTTTGGAAGGCCAATATGAGTAGTCACTTAAAAAGCCTAGGACATTTAGTTTATCAAGCCACTACTCAAGAATCCTACCCAAATCATAGCAAGCATAAAAAGGCAAATGCATTAGCACTTAGAACACTTAGAGCATCTCTTAATGAAGATCTTTTACCGGTGTTTGATCATTATGATTCGGCTTTTGCAGTTTGGAGCATATTGACTTCTCCCGAGCTACCAAGGATCATCAACAAGTTGAGAAGATCTAGGAGAGACATGTCCGACGAGCATTGCCTCATGGTCCAAGGGAAAGACTCCCTTGAGGTACAATCGGATTCTCAATTAGATGATTGCTCTAGTTCCTATTGCGATGGTTGTTTAGAAGCTCAAACCTTAAATATGGAACTTGCCACAAAGCTTGAAATTTTTTGGAAAAACATAATCTTTTGAAAAAGAATAATCTTGAACTAAAAGAAGAAATGAAGGATTTGTGCTCAACTTTTGAATCGGTTTTGCAAGAGAAGGAAGAGATTACTAGTGAACGTGACTCACTAAGATCTCAACTAGACCTTGCCCTAAAAGAGATTGATGTTTTGAAAAGCAAAAATGATTGTGATGATGTTGTGAAAAACAATGAGGTTTTATCTTCAAAATTGGATTTTGTTTTAAAAGATAACATTGTTTTGAAAAATGAAATTGATTTCATTACAAAAGAATTGGATTTAGTTTTAAAGAAAAATGAATCTTTAAAAATTGATATTGATTCTCATGTGTGCCATACTAGCGTAGCTTCTTCTTCTAGCACACCTTTTGCATGCTCCACTTTATCTTCAACTATTGAAAATGATATAAATGTTTTGAAGAAAGTATTGATTGTTTGGGCTCCACTTTGAGCCAATGTGCTTTGAATCATACACGCTTGGAAACCTTGGTTCGTAAGAAACAAGTTCCATCTTTGCATGTACACCCATCACGGAATACACATGCTTCCCACAGTCACCACCATCACATGTATGCTCATGTGTACATTTGTACACATTGTGGTCGAAAAGGCCACCTTGCTAGATTTTGCTATGATCGTTTACATATTGAAAATTTAGCAAATAATCTTGTTTGGGTTAGGAAAGATACTAACCTCTATGGACCCAAAAGAAAATGGGCACCAAAGACCACCCCTAAAATTTTTGATGTAGGTGTGGGCTCTCGCATCACGTGAGAGTAGCGGTGCCTTGAAGTGGATGCGTTCCGTGCTTAAAAGAAAACAAATTTGGATGCATCACTTTCAAGGGAAGTTTGGTGGAGGAGGACCACCATTGGTTTGGAGAACTAGAGAGGTGCCCTCATCGGTTTTGGTATCGATCTCTAACTCCCGTTTACATTTGCATGCTTTTCATGTTCATCATTGATTTATAGCATGTCATATTTTAAAGCTCATTATGATTATGCCATGTGATTTAGATTAGTGATATACATGTTTATTTATTTGAGACACCCTTGGACCTATCTTTGTGTTCTCACCTTGTTTTTAACTAATATGTATGCTCCAAATCTAATACATATGCATACACATAATGATAATATGGATGTTTATGATTTTTGTTTTGTTTTGATGTTTATAGTTTACTATGTTAAATGACATGATTCTTAGATCATTAACATGCACGTATAGCTCTTGAGATCACCCATGTTTATATGAACCCATATGTTGTGTTCTCACCATTTGTTTAGCTATTATGCACATCATAGCTCTAATAGCATGTGGATTTGCACAATGATCGTTTTATGTTTGTAATGATGATTTATGTCCCGTTTTATGCTACATGATTTGATTACTTATTTAAATGTTAGTTTTCATTAAGACTAGGTATATACTTTAATTAGAATGGGCCACAAATAAATCTTTATATATGTTTGTGCTTGGATGCTTATTTGTACCCATTAGATGTTCTAGTATAGTCTAGTTTTGATGATTCATGTATTCTAACTTGTATTCCCTATTTTGGACATATTTTTGTGATTATGTGTTTTCACTTCATGTATATGTTTATTTTGCCAAACCTTAAGATATACATGTTTACCCCTTGAGTCATTTGCTTTTCATGCAAATCTTTATTATGCAATCAAATTGCGTTTAGGGAAATGTATGTATACTTTTTGTGTTATCAAAACATACATATGCCTTGAAGTATAAATTAGTTTTATTGAAAATTTTAGATTTTCATGTTTCATGTTTTAAGGAATATCTTAATCAAGCTTAATTGAATATTTTCATGTTGATTTGTGTCACATAACACTTGTTTACTTACTTTATTAGTTTTCTCATGATTTTATTTTCATGAGTATGATACATGTTTTTATGGAATTTGAGTGTTTAGTGCCATGTGATTTACAAGTGTTTTCATGAAAAATATTTATGTTTTATTCCTTACTTGAAGGATTTCGTACTAGTTAACAAATTTTTCCATAACTATTTCGTATTCTTCACTTTGGTAGAGTTTTTCAAACGTACTCTATTTTCAAACCTATTTTTGAAAACCCCTACCATCCAAGGGTGGTTGGATGGGAGATCATGTTCATGTATGCTTTAAAATGAAAATCATTTAAAACTTGAACCATGATTGGGTGGTGGTTATATGAGATATACACTTGATCATTATTGTTGTTTCAATTGGTATCATTGAAATTCTTTCAATTGGTATCAATATTGACACTTTTGTATACTCATATATTTTCATATATGTATGCTTGCACTTCAAAGAGTATCAATTTCAATTGGTATCTAATTTTCATACATATATATGTTTTTATTTGTACTTATTATATTCATATATCTTAGAGCACAAATTTTGATCATGATTAAGCTTGTTTTTTTTATAATGACTATCTTGTTTCAATTGACTAGCTTTCAATTGGTATCCATATACAAGCTTTGCATGTTTTTATTTGGTAATTCATAAAGAGGGAGAAAATTTGTATTTTATCTTTCAATTGGTATTTGATTTCCACTCCCATACTTTATGATTGAAAATTTCAATTTGGTATCATATGTTCAAAATGAAAAATATTTACAATTGGTATCAAAATCTTTGTTTAGAAATTCAAATTTTGTTATGTTTAATTTCAATTGGTATCAAGATTGTTTTCTTATAATTGGTATAAATGTTTTTATGTTTACTTTAAATTGGTATCAAGATGCTATTTTGACATATTTTCACTTGATATCTTAATTGATAGTCACATCTATTTGGTTTTGTTTTTGTTTTAGACAAAGGGGAGAACATTGTCTTTATTAACCCTTTTGTTGATTCATGGTTTCGAACAAAAAGGGGGAGAAAAATTTATTGATTTGGTTTTGCTTTTACCCCTTATTGATGAGTGTTTCTTTGTATTAAAAAGGGGGAGAAGATTCTGTTTTGTTTTGGTTTTTACCCCTTTATTGATGATTGACAAAAGGGGGAGAATTATTTGAGAAGTTTTATATATGCATGTTTATGTTTTGCATATATTAAGTTTAATTTAGTTTAATTTTAATTGGTATCTAGAGCATGTTTTGTTTTTAAACATTCCATTGGTATCTAGAGAGCCATTTAGTTTTATATATGCATGTTTATGTTTTGCATATATTAAGTTTAATTTAGTTTAATTTTAATTGGTATCTAGAGCATGTTTTGTTTTTAAACATTTCATTGGTATCTAGAGAGCCATTTATTGTTTATGCATGATTATGCATTGTCATTCATTGCATATTTATGTTTATTTGTTTTATGCATGAGTTAAGGGGGAGCTTCTTTGAAGCTTAATTTTGATCCATGCATATATAACTCCATGAGTTTTGTCATCATCAAAAAGGGGGGGATTGTTGGCCCAGAGGCCTTCCACTCTAGTTTTGATGATGATTAACTCATATAGTTATGTGTACTAATAATCTTGTGATTTTAGTTTCAGATCATTAATCAAGTTATTAGTAGGTGATTAGTTTCAACAAGATGATTTGGAAGCTTTCACATGTTGATTCAAGAGCCCGAGCGTCAAAGATCATATATAGCAATTGCTCGGTGGATCAAGGAGTTTTGGATCGAGTCGGCTTGGAGACGGCACTCTACAAGAAGACATCGGTACCATAGTTTAGTTTTGTATTTAGATCCAAATTGTAAAGATTAGAATAGTATGATATGCTCAAGTTCACAACACACACACGTTTCATGTTTTGAATATTGGTTTTCGGTTTTTCCGTTTTTGGTTTAACCG
Source organism: Agave tequilana (assembly GCA_038442645.1). Classification (NCBI taxonomy): domain Eukaryota; kingdom Viridiplantae; phylum Streptophyta; class Magnoliopsida; order Asparagales; family Asparagaceae; genus Agave; species Agave tequilana. Next base: position 28,861 of record JAVJIF010004467.1, read on the forward strand.
ATCTTGGTTTCATGAATAGATAGTTTCAAAACAAGTTTACATGGTTTAATGTATATTAGAATTGTTCTATATACATGCATGCTTAACTTACTAGACAAACTTAGTTTTGACTTACTTATTCATGTGGTTTATGTTTTGGTATTTTCAACAAAATATATTTTGGAATTAAAGTCAAAAACATGGATATATATATATATATGTTTCATGTATATAGGATTATATCCATATACATCATGCCTAAATGTTGTTTAATATCATGTTTTTGTATTTGGATGAGTTTTGGACAAAATGTATTTTCTATTCAAAAATCCAAGTTTTAGAAAATACAGTTTTTGATTTTTCGTAAAACTGATAAAACACAAAAATGTTTTAAAATGTTTGTTATTTGTGATGAAATTTTTATCACAAGTTTATATTTTAATATACAATGTCAAAACAAGTTTATTGGAGTGTTTAGTTAAGATAAAAGAATTTTTATCTATTTTTTACCAGTTGCTTCAGACCCAGAACTGGCTGACAGGCCAGGTCGGCCGACCGCACGGTCGACCGTACCAAGGGCCGATCGACCGTGCGGTCGACCGACGTGCACAGAGCTGTGCACGTCTGGCAGCCCAGTGGGCCGGTCGACCGGGCGGTCGACCGGGCTGGTGCCTACGGTCAAATCCGACCGTTGGACGGTCGACCGGTAGTTCTGTTTTGGCAGAAATTGCTGCCAACGGCTATATTTTTCTGGGGGCTATAAATACCCCATTAATGGCCAGTTTTCTCTAAGATTTTTTTGTGCCAATTTTTCCTTACTCTCTGGTGTTTTCACAGCAATCAAAAGAAGTTTTGGGATTTAAATTGAACAATCTATTTGGTATTTTTGCTAGGGTTTGGAATATCAAAGAAAAGGGTTTTTGGGAAAAAGAGTTTTGATTCAACTTCTTCATCTTGGTTTCTAGTTTTTCCCAAGGATTTTCTTTGTGATTTTGATTTCCATTCCATTGGTTTTCTCCACACTTGAGCTACATCTACTTTCTTATTCTATAGGATCTTTGTGTGGGAGAAAGAGATTGTTTGTGGTTGTTGTTTAGACCACCAAGTTGTAAACCCAATCTTTTCTTGGCTTTGTGCCTTTGGGTTGTATCCCTCAAGTTGTGAGGTGATCCTTATATTGGTTTGTGCTAATCCCTCAAGTTGTGAGGTGATTGTTGTTGGCTTGGAGTTGTGCCTCAAGGAGGAGGTTGTGTTTGTAAGGAGAGGAGTTGGGTACTCCTTGTAATTGTTATTGCCCCAAATCCTCGGTGGAGGTTCCCTTTGTGGGAGTCCTTGTGGACAAGCTAGTGGACTTAAAATCTTTCTGTGTGAAGGCGGGGATGTAGAGCTAGGTGCTCGAACCTCGAAACATATCTTGTTGTTTGGGCTTGATCCCTTGGCTCTTACTCTCTCTCTCTTTACTTTGTGCCTTGCATCTATTCATATTGTTCATTCATAATTATTTGCTTGGCTTGTTTGAGTGTGCATCTCTTATTAATTGCAATTAATTTTTAAATTCCGCATCTAGTTCATTAGATTAGCATAATCACCTATTCACCCCCCTCTAGGTGATTTTCAGAGCATACATAGTGTTGTGTGCATGAACGTGGGAAACATGTGTATGCCGTGATTTGTGTGCATGCATAGGAGGAACATGTTTCTTTTGAAACATGAATTCCATCCGTGTGTGGTACATGGCACATTGGTTCAAAATGGAGTCCAAACAATCAACACTTTTCTTCAAAACACAAATATTATTTTTAATACTTGAAGATAAAGTGGAGCACACAATAGACAAGCTAGATGATGAAGCTACACTAGCATGACAAACATGAGAATCCATATCATTTTTCAAAGAAGTATTTTTCTTAGAAACCAAATCCAAATCCTTTGAAATTAAAGCAATTTTCATATTCAAAGATTCATTCTATTTTATAACAAAATTAAATTTTAAAGTTCAAGTCTCATTTTTCTTCAAAACATCATTGCAATCATTTTTGTTTTTTAAAACTTTGTTTTCATTTAGAGCAAGTTCAAGTTGGGATTTCAATGAGTCCCTTTCATTAGAAATCTCAACCTTCTCTTGCAAAGACACATCAAGTTTTGAAATTAAATCATCATTTTCTTTATTTAATGCAAAACTTTTCTTTCTCAAAGCTTTATATTTTTCAAGCAATTTTTCACATACAATAGAAAGTTCTTCATTTAAAGCATCGACATCAATATGATCATCGCCGAAAGAACTAGCACTATCATCTAGTTGAGATTCCGAATATACCTCAAGGGAGTCATTCCCTTGGACCATGTAGCAATGTTGGTCGGACTCATCTCCACTAGATTCCTTCTCCACATGATTCGTCGGTTGAAGCTTGTGTTGGCCCAGAGGCCTTCCACTCTAGTTTTGATGATGATTAACTCATGTAGTTATAGTTTACTAATAATCTTGTGATGTTTAGTTTCAGATACTTAACCAAGATATTATTAGGTGATTAGTTTCAACAAAGGAGTTTTGGAGCTTTCACATAGTGATTCAAGAGCCCGAGCGTCAAAGTTCATACCCTAGCACTCGTTGGAGTCAAACTCGGTGGATCACGTTTGGATCGAGTCGACTTGGAGATGGAGCTCTACAAGAAGACTTCGGTACATTATTTATTTTATGTTTTAGATCCATTTGTAAAGACTAGATAGTGTGATATGCTCAAGTTCACAACACACATACTTGTTTCTAGTTTCATGTTTATTGGTTTTCGGTTTTTGGTTTAACCGATCTTGGTTTTCATGAATAGATAGAATCAAAATAAGTTTACATGAGTTAATGTATATTAGATTTGTTCTATATACATGTATGCTTCATATCTTAGATAAACTTATTTTGATATGCCTATTCATGTGTTTGGAGTTTTATGTTTTAACAAAACATATTTTCGGATTTAATATCAAAAATATTGATATATATCTTTATATGTATATTGGATTATATCCATATACTATATGTCTAAAAGTTGTTTCAATATCATGTTTTTGTATTTGGATGAGTTTTGGACAAAACGGATTTCCATTTGAAAAATCCAAGTTTTGGAAAATACGGGTTTTGGTTTTTGGCAAAATTTGTAAGTCACAAAAATGGTTCAAATATTTTAAAATATGTGTTGAAATTTTTCTCACATATTTGTATATCATAGATAATACTAGAACTTATTTTTGTGAATTTTTAGAGATTTTATGGGATTTAATAGGATAATAAAAACTAAGTTTTTTAATCCTTAAAACAGCCATGCCAGGCTCGGCGGTCGACCGGGCCGGTCGACTGGACCCAGAGTCGGTCGACCGGATCGGTCGACCGACGTGCACAAGGATGTGCACGCTGACCAGCCACTTGGGCCGGTCGACCGAGCGGTCAACCGACTGCAAGTACCCCACTCTCGGGTGGGGGCGGTCGACCGTGAGGCTTGGCATGGTCGACCTAGCGGTCGACTGGCCAGAGAGCAATTGCTCTCTGGATTGGCACGGTCGACTGGGCGGTCGATCGGCAGGCCCAACGGTCACTTTTTTGACCGTTGGCCAGTCGACCGGAAGGCCATTCTGGGCCTAGTCAGCTGCAACGGCTAATTTTTGTTGGGGCCTTTATATACCCCATCTCTTGGGTGTTTTGAGTAAGAATTATTAGAGAAAAAATTTACATCTTTCAGTAAGTTTTTAAAGAGTTTTTAGTGCTTAAAGATTTGATCTATATATTGTTTTAAAAGGGGTTTGGAAAAATCAGGAAAAGAAAATTCTTTGGGAATTGGTTTGATCTTCATTTTTAATTCTATCTAGAGTTTTTCCCTAGAGTTTTTCTTTGAGTTTTTGATTTTCAAACTCTTTGTTTTCTCACACTTGGGCTTATCATTCTATCCTCTCTATAGGATCTTTGTTTAGTGAGAAAAAGAATTAGTTTGTGGTCTTTTGATCACTAAGTTGTAAACCCTCCTACTTTGTATTATCCCTCTTGTGTAGAGGTTGATTTGTGGATTGGTGGCTTTGTGCCCTATCCCTCTAGTGAGAGGTTGATTGGTTGTATTGGCTTTGTGCCTATCCCTCATTTGTGAGGTTGAATTGTGTGGCTTTGTGCCTAGCCTCTAGTGAGAGGTTGTATTTGGTTGAGAGAGGAGTTGTGTACTCCCGATTCTATTTGCCCCAAATCCTCAGTGGAGGTTCCCTGTGTGGGAGTCCTGTGTAGACAAGTTAGTGGATTGGAAATCCTTCTGTGTGAAGGCGGGGACGTAGAGCTGTGTGCTCGAACCTCAAAATACATCTCGGTGTTTGCGTTTGATCCATTGACTCTAACTCTCTCTCTTTTATATTGTGCCTTGCATCATTTCATATTGCTCATTCATATATTATATGCTTGGCTTGTTTATATGTGCCTCACTTGTGTTTAACCATGAGAGCTTCATATAGCACCTTAACTCTTATTCAGAGGAATCAAGAGGAGTTAGTCCAGAGCCCTTCACCGGGAATTCAGCTACACTCGTTGGTTACATTAAGTGTGTTGCAATTAAGTTTTAATTTCCGCATTTTGTTCATTAGATTAGCCGTACACCTATTCACCCCCCCTCTAGGTGTACTTTCAATTGGTATCAGAGCCTACGCTCCTGATATTAGGTTTAACCACCTAGGAGTGTGATCTTGGTTTGCTAATCTACATTTATATTTACACACTTATATTGTTTACACACACTCATGGATTGCTTGTCACCTCCCATGTTTGATGTTTTCAACATTGACATGTGGAAATTTAGGATGTCCATGTACTTGAAAACCCTAGGCTTGCATGTTTTCCTTGCCGCTACCAAGAAATCCTATCTTGGTAATAGCAAGCATATAGAGGCCAATGCACAAGCCCTTGAGGCACTTAGAAGCACGCTTAATAAAGAATATTTGTGCTTAGTTTCTAACTGTGATTCCGCCTTTGCAGTGTGGAACACGTTGACTTCCTCTGAGCTACAAACGCCCAACATTGTGGAGGATGAATCTAGTGGAGAATCTGAGCAACAATGCTATATGGTCCAAGGGAATGACTCCCTTGAGGTATACTCGGAAACTCAATTAGATAGTGATGATGCTAGTTCTTCTTGTGATGATTATGTTGATCCAAATGCTTTAAATGAAGAACTATCAATTGTTTTTGAAAAAATGCTAGAAAAATATAATTTTTGAAAAAGAAAAGTCTAGGACTTAACAATGAAAATAAAGATTTGCTTTCAAAACTAGACTTGGTCTTGCAAGAGAAAGTGGAGATTTCTAATGAAAGGGATTCATTGAAATCTAAACTTGAACTTGCCCTAAGGGAGAATAAGATTTTGAAAAATAAAAATGATTGCAATGAGGTTTTAAAGAAAAATGAAAACTTGTCTTTAAAACTTGATTTTGTTGTAAAAGAAAATGAATCTTTAAAAATGAAAATTGTTTCTATTTCAAAAGATTTAGAAGTTTGCCTAAAGGAAAATAAAAATTTGAAAATTGATATAGATTCACATGTTTGCCATACTAGTGTAGCTTCACCTAGCTTATCTATTGCATGCACCTCTTCTTCCATGATTGAAAATGATATATGTTTGTTAAAGAAGAGTGTGGATTATTTGGGCTCCACTTTGAGCCAATGTGCCTTAAACTACTCACGTTTGGAATCTATGTTTCGAAAAAAACAAATTCCATCTTTGCATGCACACAAACCACGGCATACACATGCTTCGCACGTTCATGTACACAACACTATATATGCTCATGTGTACACTTGTACACATTGTGGACGTAAGGGCCACCTTGCTAAATTTTGTTATGATCGTATACATGATTCAAATTTAGCAACTAAGTTTGTTTGGGTTAGGAAAGGAACTAACCCCCATGGACCCAAAAGAGTATGGGTACCAAAGACCACCCCTATTGTATTTGATGTAGGTGTGGGCTCTCGCATGACGTTAGAGTTATGGTGCCTTGAGGTGGATGTATTCCGAGCTTTATAAGGACAATTTGGATGCATCACTTTCAAGGGATGTTTGGTGGGAGGACCACCTTGTTTTGGAGACATGGAGAGTTGCCCTTTTCGGTTTTGATAACAATCTCTTACTCCTCATTTATTATTTACATGCTTTTCATATTATTGTTTTTAGCATGTCTTGATGTTTCATGATTAATATGTCATATGCCATGATATTTAGATTAGTGATATACATGTTTAGTTATTTGAGATACCATGTTTAATATGGATTTATATCTTTGTGTTCTCACATTTGTTTTAACTAATGTGTATGTCCTAGATCTATGCATGTGCATATACATAACGATCATATGTATGTTTATGAGTTTTTGTTTTGATTTCTATACTTCATGTTTTGATTACATGCTTAGATGTTAGTTTTCATTAAAACTTGGATATATATACTTGTACAACTAATGAGCCACAAATAGATTATTACATGTTTGTGCTTGAACACTCGTTTGTACTCATTAGATGTACTAGTATAACCTAGTTTTGATGATTCATGCATTTGACTTGTATTCCCATATTGTACATGTTTTTCATGTTTATATTTTACCTTCATGTATATGTCTATTTTGTCCAAATTAATAGCTATACATATACATCCTTGAGCCACTTACCTTCATGCATACACTTTTGTGGACTCATTTATATTTGGATATGTATGTATACTTTAGTTTGTACATGACATACATATACCTTGAAGAATTCTAGTTTTGACGATTTTCATGTTTTAAGGAATTTCATAATTGAGCTAAATTGACTATTTTCATAATGATATGTTTCACATAACACTTGTACACTCACTTTAGTTGATGTTTTCTCATGATTTTATTTTCATGAGTATTATTTGTGCTATATAGATTTTGAGTGTTTGGTGATCATGTGATTTACATGCTTTTCATGAAATATATTTTTGTTTTATTCCTTACTTGAAGGATTTCATAATAGTTTACAAATTTTTCATATAACTAGTTCGTATTCTTCATTTTGGAAGAGTTTTCAATTATGCTAAACTACTTTCAAACCTATTTTTGAAAACCCTTTTCATTAAAGGGCGGTTGGTTGGGCGACCATGCCTTGTATGCTTATAATCGAAAATCCTTTTAAACATGTGCATGAAATGAGTGGTAAGTAATATAAGTTATACACTTGATCTTATTATGTTTTCAATTGGTATCATTGGATTTTTTTCAATTGGTATCACTATTGACATTCCTTTTTGTATACTCATATATGTTTTTTATATATGTATGCTTACACTTCAAATAGTATCAATTTCGATTGGTATTCAATTTTTCTTACATATATATGCTTTATTTGTGCTTACTATATCTCTATATCTTTGAGCACAAATTTTAGTTATACTAAGCTTGATTTCTTAAATGACTATTTTATTTCAATTGATTATGTTTCAATTGGTATCATATACAAGCTTATGCATCATTTTGTTTGGTATTTCATAAAGGGGGAGAAAATTCATATTTCACCTTTCAATTAGTTTTGGTATTCTACTCCCACACTTTATGTTGAAAAATAATTGGAAAAGCATATTGATTATTTTTGGTATCATATGCTTTTAATGAAAAATTACTTTCAATTGGTACTAATCATTACAAATTGGTATCAAGATTACCTATAAGTTTACTTACAATTGGTATGTTTTATTGATATCAAAATGTTTGGTTGAATTGCTCAAAATGATTTATTTACTTACAATTGGTATTTAATTGGTATTTACTTACAATTAGTATCAATTGGTATTTAAATTTATATTAAAAACATTTGTTTTATGTACCACATTATGTACTTTCAATTTTTATTGTACATTGATATCATATCGCACTCAATTGATATTTTTTTTTCAAATTGGTATCATAATGTTTTGTTTTGATTTCACCCCTTATTGATATTTATTGTTTAAGACAAAAAGGGGGAGAACATTATTTTTTTTTGACCCCTTTGTTGATGATTGACAAAAAGGGGGAGAAAGATTTTGAGTTTATATATGCATATTTGTGTTTTTGCATATATTGAGTTTATGCATCTTACAATAATATATGAGAAAAATGATTTGAGAGTTTAAACAAAAAGGGAGAAGGTTTTTGAAACATATGCTTGATTTATGCATGTTTCTCTCTCCTAGTTGATGCATACATTTGTTTAGTATCATGTGCTTCATTGACTATCTTATTTTTATTGTTATGCATGAGTTAAGGGGGAGCTTCTTTGAAGCTTAAGTTTAATCCATGCATATATAACTCCATGAGTTTTATCATCATCAAAAAGAGGGAGATTGTTGGCCCAGAGGCCTTCCACTCTAGTTTTGATGATGATTAACTCATGTAGTTATAGTTTACTAATAATTTTGTAATGTTTAGTTTCAGATACTTAACCAAGATATTAGTAGGTGATTAGCGTCAACAAAGGAGTTTTGGAGCTTTCACATGGTGATTCAAGAGCCCGAGCGTCAAAGTCATACCCTAGCACTCGTTGGAGTCAAGCTCGGTGGATCACGTTTGGATCGAGTCGACTTGGAGACAGAGCTCTACAAGAAGATTTCGGTACATTGTTTATTTTATGTTTTAGATCCATTTGTAAAGACTAGATAGTGTGATATGCTCAAGTTCACAACACACACGCTTGTTTCTAGTTTCATATTTTTTGGTTTTCGGTTTTTGGTTTAACCGATCTTGGTTTTCATGAATAGATAGAATCAAAACAAGTTTACATGAGTTAATGTATATTAGATTTGTTCTATATACATGTATGCTTCATATCTTAGACAAACTTATTTTGATATGCCTATTCATGTGTTTGGAGTTTTGTGTTTTAACAAAACATATTTTCAGATTTAATATCAAAAACATTGATATATATATATTTATATGTATATTGGATTATATCCATATACTATATGTCTAAAAGTTGTTTCAATATCATGTTTTTGTATTTGGATGAGTTTTGGACAAAACGGATTTCCATTTGAAAATTTCAAGTTTTGGAAAATACGGGTTTTTATTTTCGACAAAATTTGTAAGTCACAAAAATGGTTCAAATAGTTTGAAATATGTGTTGAAATTTTTCTCACATGTTTGTATATCATAGATAATACTAAAACTTATTTTTGTAGATTTTTAGAGATTTTATGGGATTTAATAGGATAATAAAAACCAAGTTTTCTAATCCTTAAAACAGCCCTGCCAGGCTCTGGCGGTCGACAGGGCTGGTCGACCGGACCCAGAGTCGGTCGATAGACGTGCACAAGGATGTGCACGCTGACCAGCCACATGGGCCGGTCGACCAAGCGGTCGACTGACTGCAAGTACCCCACTCTCGGGTGGGGCGGTCGACCGGACGGTCGACCGTGAGGCTTGGCACGGTCGACCAAGCGGTCTATCAGCCAGAGAGCAATTGCTCTCTGGATTGGCACGGTTGACCGGGCAGTCGACCGGCAGGCCCAACAGTCAACTTTTTGATCGTTGGCCGGTCGACCGGCCGGTCGACCAGAAGGCCATTCTGGGCCTAAGTTTTTGTTGGGGCCTTTATATACCCCATCTCTTGGGTGTTTTGAGTAAGAATTTTTAGAGCAAAAATTTACATCTTTCAGCAAGTTTTTAAAGAGTTTTTAGTGCTTAAAGATTTGATCTTTACTTTATTTTAAAAGGGGTTTGGAAAAATCAAGAAAAGAAAATTCTTTGGGAATTGGTTTGATCTTCATTTTCAATTCTATCTAGAGTTTTTCCCTAGAGTTTTTCTTTGAGTTTTTGATTTTCAAAGTCTTTATTTTCTTACACTTGAGCTTATCATTCTATCCTCGCTATAGGATCTTTGTTTAGTGAGAAAAAGAATTGGTTTGTGGTCTTTTGATCACTAAGTTGTAAACCCTCCTATTTTGTGTTATCCCTATTGTGTAGAGGTTGATTTGTGGAGTGGTGACTTTGTGCCCTATCCCTCTAGTGAGAGGTTGATAGGTTGTATTGGCTTTGTGCCTATCCCTAATTTGTGAGGTTGATTTGTGTGGCTTTGTGCCTAGCCTCTAGTGAGAGGTTGTATTTGGTTGAGAGAGAAGTTGTGTACTTCCGATTGTATTTGCCCCAAATCCTCAGTGGAGGTTCCCTGTGTGGGAGTCCTGTGTAGACAAGTTAGTGGATTGGAAATCCTTCTGTGTGAAGGCAGGGACGTAGAGCTGTGTGCTCGAACCTCGAAATATATCTCGGTGTTTGCGTTTGATCCATTGACTCTAACTCTCTCTCCCTTTTATATTGTGCCTTGCATCATTTCATATTACTCATTCATATATTATATGCTTGGCTTATTTGTGTGTGCCTCACTTGTGTTTTACCACGAGAGCTTCATATAGCACCTCAACTCTTATTCAGAGGAATCAAGAGGAGTTAGTCCAGAGCTCTTCACCGGGAATTCGGCTACACTCGTTGGTTACATTAAGTGTGTTGCAATTAAGTTTTAATTTCCGCATTTTGTTCATTAGATTAGCCGTACACCTATTCACCCCCCTCTAGGTGTACTTTCAGCTTGGAAGAGGTCAAAGTGTTCCATACTACAAAAGCAGAATCATAATGAGAAACCATCAAAAGATATTCTTTGCTAAGCGTGCTTCTAAGTGCCCCAAGGGCTTGTGCATTGGCCCCTATATGCTTGCTATTACCAAGATAGGATTTCTTGGTAGCGACAAGGAAAACATGCAAACCTAGGGTTTTTAGGTACATGCTCATCCTAAATTTGCACATATCAATGTTGAAAACATCAAACATCGAAGGGGTCAAGCAATCCATGAGTGTGTGTAAACAATATAAGTGTACAAATGCAGATCTAGATTAGCTAACCAAGATCTCACTCTTAAGTGGTTAAACCTAATATCAGGAGTGTAGGCTCTGATACCAATTGAAAGTACACCTGGAGGGGGAATAGGTGTAAGGCTAATCTAATGACAAATAATGCGAAATTGAAAAACTAATTGTAATACACTTAGTGTAACCAAAGAGTGTAGCCGAATTCCCGGTGAAGGGCTCTAGACTAACTCCTCTTGATTCCTCTGAATAAGAGTTGAGGTGCTATATGAAGTTCTCTTGGTTTAACACAAGTATGACACACAAACAACAATACCAAGCATATAAGTATGAATGAGCAATATGAATGATGCAAGGTACAATATAAAAGAGAGAGAGAGTTAGAGAAAGTAGATCAAACGCAAACACGAAGATATGTTTCGATGTTTGAGCACACAGCTCTACGTCCCCGCCTTCACACAGAAGGATTTTCACTAACTCGTCCACACAGAACTTCCCACACAGGAAACCTCCACTGAGGATTTGGGCAAATACAACTTGGGAGTACACAACTCCTCTCTCCAACAATACAACCTCTCACTAGAGGCAAGGCACAACACAAATCACCTCTACACTTAGAGGGATAGGCACTTAGCCAAACAACAATCTACCTCTCACTAGAGGGATTCCAACACAACCTCCACAATCACCTCTCACTAGAGGAATATCAACACAATTACCTCTCACTAGAGAGATGTCACAAAGTAAGGAGGGTTACAACTTGGTGGTCTCTCTCAACCACAAACCAATTTTCCCACAAAAATGGATCCAAATAGATAGGATAGATAGATAGCTCAAGTGTGAGAAAATAAAGAGTTTGAAAATCAAAATCACCAAGAAAAACTCTAGATAGAAATGTAAATGAAGATCAAATCAATTCCCAAAGACTTTTCTTTTCTTTGATTTTTCCAACCCTTTAAAATAAAATAAAGATTAAATCTTTAAGCCCAAAACTCTTTTAAAAACTTGTTGTAAAATACTTGTAAAGGTGAGAAATTTTGCTCTTGAAATTCTTGTTGAAAACCAACTCAAATATGGGTATTTATAGCCCCATAACAAATTAACCCGTTGGCAGCTGGAAAGGGCAGAGTTGCCCTTCCGGTCGACCGGCCCAACGGTCAGATTTCTGACCGTTGTGCCTCCGGTCGACCGCCCGGTTAATTGGGATAGGATACAGAGAGCAACAGCTCTCTGCCGGTCGACCGGCTCGGTCGACCGGCCTACCTGCCTGGGCCGCGTGCACGTCTGTGCACGTCGGTCGACCGGACCGGTTGACCGACTTCTGCCTCGGTCGACCGGTCTGGTCGACCGGCAGACGGCCTGGTCCAACATTAAGGGATTGAAAACTTGAGTTTTTGCCTTCTAAAAAATCTCATAAAATATACATAAATTCCACAAAATATGTTCTTATAAGATCCTTGAAATACAAATATGTATGACAAAAATTCAACACATATTTTAAACAATTTAAACCATTTTTGTGAGATTGAAAATTTGCCTTAAACCAAAATCTGTATTTTCTAAAACTTGAATTTTTGAAATGGAAATCCGATTTTTGCAAAACACATGTAAATAAAAAAACATGATATTTAAACAACTTTGAAGCATATTGTATATAGATAGAATCAAATATACACGAAAGATATTATATCTATGTTTTTGACATGAAATCCAATATTGGTTAAACCGAAAACCAAAAACTAATAAACTTAAAACAAGTGTGTGTGTGTGTGTGTGTGTGTGTGTATTGTGAACTTGAGCATATCAATACTATCTAATCTTTACACAAGATTTAAACATAATCTTAAACTAAACATACCGAGGTCTTTTTGTATAACTTCTTCTCCAAGTCGACTCGATCCAAAAACGCGATCCAACGAGCTTGACTCCAACCGAGTACTAGATGCGATCTTGACGCTCGAGCTCTTGAATTAACATGTGAAAACTCTAAAATACCTTTGTTGAAGCTAATCACCTACTAATATCTTGGTTAAATATCTGAAACTAAATATCACAAGATTATTAGTAAACTATAACTACATGTGTTAATCATCATCAAAACTAGAGTAAAGCGCCTCTGGGCCAATAGTATCTAGACATATATATAGATATGTGACATATTGTATCTAGATATGTATACTTTCATATAGACATATGATATATTACATTTAGACATGTATACTTTTCTTATTTCACTCTCCACTTGTATATATATTGATGTAATCTCTTGGTGAATGACATACCGAAATTTCTTCTTCTCCAAATTATCATGGTATCAGAGCCCTCTTGGGTTCTTGTTTAACTCTTTTTGGTTTAGCTTTTGGGCTTTGATTTTTATCCTTTTTAGATCTATTTTAACCCTTTTTGGTCCAGTTTAACCCTTTTTGGGTTTAGCCTTTGGGATTTGATTTTTATCCTTTTTGGATATATTTTAACACTCTTGGGTTCCAGTTTAACGCTTTTTCGTTTTAGCTTTTGGATTTGATTTTTATCCTTTTTGGATCTATTCTAACCCTCTTGTGTTCTATTTAGCCCTTCTTTGGGTTTTATTTAGCCTTTAATTTTATCAGATTTTCTCATGGATAAGAAAAGGTTATTTAATTTTCCTATTCTAGATTTTTAACTCCAAGGCATTAAGAATTACACTACACGGGCTCTCACAATGCAGTATAATTTGCGTGCTTTTAGAGTCGGAGTTGTGTTCAGGGTATCCTAAAATGCCAGTCAACTGCCACTTCATCATCGTATGCTTCTATATCGGACTCTCAATCTCATATCACATCAGCAGTTACTCAGAATCAGTGGGTTCGCCTTATGAATAAATCATGACATATATTATATGATCGGTATCCACTCCCATTCGTATGTCTATCAGCCGTTCAACCTCATCCAGAGAGCATTTGTTAGCATTAAGATCTATGTTCGTACAGACCGGTGTTGCTCAGGAGTATCAGTTGTGCTAGGATCTTCAAGTGGCCAAGCAGGAGGATCGCTCCTCAGGACTTCTACTATTTGCTTTTTAGATATTAGGAGAAACTGCAGACCATTAATGTTCCCTTACCAGATTCCACATCTATCTTTGCTCTCGAGTTTCAAAAGCAGAGAATTCGCTGGAATCTGTTCTACTTTACCATGCGACTTCATTGAGGCACTTCGTAGCAGTAGTCTTTATCGTCATTTACAACGCAGCCTCTCTAAAGCAGTGGCTGAGTTCACCTCTGAGGAGATATGTCTCCGAATGTTGTCATTATTATCTACTCCAATTCAGTCAGTCTCCTCACCCACAACTCTTGCAGCACCATATCATCTTACTACTTCTCATGGCCTACACAATCATGATCCATCCTTTCGTGGGGAAATGAACTGAGGTTAATAGCCTCGTGGGTGCTCAACTCAGCAGGTTCAATACACATTTTGCAAACAACTCGGACACTTGATTTCTACCTGCCATAAACATGAAAGGCTCTATGGTCTGTCGGTTCTGTTGGCCCATTGGCCCATCACTCTAGTTTTGATGATAATTAACTCATATAGTTATAGTACTAATGATCTTGTGTTTATATAGTTTCAATTTTTTCTATCAAGATCTTAGTCGGTGTTTAGCTTCAACAAAAGATTCAAAGTTAAGTTTTGAAGCTAGCACGTGTTGATTTAAGAGCTCGCACATCAAGATCGCATCAAGTACTTAAGAGGAATCTAGCTCATGGATAAAGGGTTGGACCAAGTCAAGTAGGAGAAGAAGATTTTTAAAACAAGATTTTCAACTTGTGTCATATTTGTAAGTGTTAAGATTTTGTTTTTAAATAAAATACAAAGGATAGATTAGTTGTGAATTGCTTAAGCTCATACACACACACAAAAAAAAATTATATGTGTTTTCATAAAATAGTTTTAGTTTTAGAAAATACCATTTTGGTTTTAAGCTTCAAAGTATACATCCTTATGTTTCATGATTAGATTTCATCAAAATAAGTTTATATGGTTTATATGTGTTTTAGATTTTATCCATGCACATTGTTGATTCGAATATTTAGAAAAACTTATTTGATGTTTCGATATCATGTGTTTGGGTTTTGTATTTATCAAAACATATTTTAGAGCTTATTGTCAAAAACATAGATAATTCATCTTATATGTGTATTGGATCATGTCCATACACACTAAGCTTCAAAAGTGTTTAAAATATCTTATTTCTGTATTTGAAGAAGTTTTAGAAGAATCATTTTTCAAATTGAAGATTGATTTTGAAAAATATGGGTTTTTGTTTAAGGCTAAATTTTCATATCACAAAAATGGTTCGAAAAGTTTGTAATATGTGTTGATTTTTTATCACACATATTTGCACTTCAAAGTATTTCAATGAACTTATTTTGTAGATTTTATGTGATTTTTTGGGATTTTATAGGAGTTTATAAGACCAAGTTTGAATCCCCTATTATATCTGACTTGGCCTTCTGGCGGTCGACCGAGTCAGAAGTCGGTCGACCAGGTGGTTATCTGATGTGCACAGAAATGTGCATAGGCCTTGGCTTGAGAGCTGGTTGGACGGGCGATTAACCGATCCAGAGAGTTCACTCTCTGGATCTATCCCTGGTCGACTGGGCAGTCGATCGGTCGAGAACTTTGCACTCTGGATCTTGTCTCGATCGACTGATCGGTCGACCGATAGGTTAAGACCTGGGTGCGGTTGACCGGGCAGTCAATCGGTAATCCCAATGGTCATACATATGATCGTTGACTGCCGGTCGACCGGCCGATCAACAGACACATCATCTGTCCTGTAGATTGACCCCAACGGTTATATTTTTGAACTCTATATAAGGGAGCTGTTTTGGCTAGTTTTATACAAGATTTTGGAGAAGTTTTAGAGCCAGTTTTTGTTGGTCCAGAGGCCCATCACTCTAGTTTTGATGATGATTAACTCATGTAGTTATAGTTTACTAATAATATTGTGTTTAAATAGTTTCAGTGATTGACCAAGATATCAGTAGGTGATTAGCTTCAACAAAAGAGTTTTGGAGCTTTCACATATTGATTCAAGAGCTCGAGTGTCAAGATCGCATCTAGTACTCTGTTGGAGTCAAGCTCGGTGGATCGTGTTAGGATCGAGTCGGCTTGTAGACAAGAAGACCTCGGTTTGTTTAGTTTAGATTGTTTAGAACTTGTGTAAAGATTAGATAGTGTCGATATGCTCAAGTTCACACACACACACAAAAGTTTTAAAGTTTATTGGTTTTGGTTTTTGATTTAACCGGTTTTGGATTTCATATCAAAAACATAGATATGTGTGTGTGTGTGTGTGTTAGATTCTATCCATATATAATATACTTCAAAGTTGTTTCAATATCATATTTTATTTTTAGACAAGTTTTGGAGAAAACGGTTTTCCATTTTAAAAATCAAGTTTTGGAAAATACCAATTTTGTTTAAAGTCTAATTTTCATATCATAAAAATGTTTCAAATTGTTTATAATATGTGTTGAATTTTAGTCACATATATTTGTATTTCAAAGATCTTATAAGAATTTACTTTTGTAGAATTTTTGTGATTTTATGAGATTTAATTAGAATCAAAATACCTAAGTTTTAATCTTAAAAACCCAGCAAGACTGACTGGTGGTCGACCGGACCAGTCGACCGGACCAGGAATCGGTCGACCAGCACGGTTGACCAATGTACACGAGGACGTGCACATGGCTGGCCATCTCGTCCGGTCGACCGCACTGTCGACTGACTGAAAGCACCCAACTCTCGGGTGGGGGCCGGTCGACCAGGCGGTCGACCGTTGGCATTGGCTCGGTCGACCGAGCGGTCGACCGGAGGCACAACGGTCATAAAAATGACCGTTAGCCGGTCGACCGGAAGGGCAATTCTGCCCTTTCCTGCTGCCAATGGGCAGATTTTTTAGAGGGTTATAAATAGCCCCCTCCTTAGCTGATTTCACCAAGAATTTCAAGAGAAAATTTTTCTATCTTTCTCAGTGTTTTAGCAACAAGTTTTCAGAGAGTTTTTGGGTTATAAAGATCTATCTTTATTTATTTTAAAGGGTTGAAAAAATCAAAGAAAAATAGAGTCTTTGGGAATTGATTTTTGTTCTTTATTTCTATAGCTATCTAGAAGTTTTCCCAAAAGTTTTTTTTTGTGATTTGCTTTCCAAACTCTTTGTTTTCTCACACTTGAGCTATCATTTCTATCCTATCTATTAGGATCTTGTTTTGTGAGAAAAATTAGTTTGTGATTTAGTGAGACTGCTAAGAGTTATAAACCTTCTTTTATTTGAGTTCCCTCTTGTGTAGAGGTGAGTGTGGATGTTGTGTTTGTATCCCTCTAAGTGTAGAGGTGATTGAGCTTGTTGTTTGGCTTTGAGTCTTATCCCTCTAGTGAGAGGTGAATGTTGTTTGGCTAAGTGCCCATCCCTCTAAGTGTAGAGGTGATTGTTGTTGTGCCTTGCCTCTTGTGAAGAGTTTATGTTTGTTGTAGAGAGGAGTTGTGTACTCCAAAATTGTATTACCCAAATTCTCAGTGGAGGTTCCCTGTGTGGGAAGTCCTGTATAGACGATTTAGTGAAAATCCTTCTGTGTGAAGGCTGGGACGTAGAGCAGTGGCTCGAATCTCGAAACATATCTCGGTGTTTGCGATTGATCCACTATCTCTAACTCCCTCTCTCTTATATTGTGTCTTGCATTATTTCATGTTATTCATATCATACTTATATGCTTGGTATTGTTTGTGTGCCTCACTTGTATTAAACCAAGAGAGCTTTGCCTCACCTCAACTCTTATTTAGAGAAATTTAGAGGAGATAGTCCAGAGCCCTTTACCGGGAATTCGGCTACACTCTTTGGTTACACTAAGTGTGTTGCAATTAGTTTTTAATTTCGCATCATTTGTTATTAGATTAACCATACACCTATTCACCCCCCTCTAGATGTACTTTCAATTGGTATCACAGCCTATGCTCCTGATATTAGGTTTAACCAACTAGGAGTGAGATCTTGGTTGCTAATATAGTATTTATATTTGCACACTTATTTGTTTACACACACTCATGGATTACCTTACCCCTCCCATGTTTGATGTTTCTAACATCGATATGCAAAAGCTTAAGATGAGTATGTACCTAAAAATCCTAGGAATTTATGTTTACCCTGCTACTACCAAGAAATCCTATCTTAGTAATAACAAGCATATAGAGGCCAATGCACAAGCCCTAAAGGCACTTAGAAACACACTAAGCAAAGATTATCTTTCTATAGTTTCTCATTGTGATTCCACTTTTACAGTATGGAACACCTTGACCTCTCCAAAGCTTCAAACGTCAAATATTATGGAGAAGGAATCTAGTGAGGATGAGTCCGACCAACATTGCTACATGGTCCAAAAGAATGACTCCCTTGAGGTAAACTCGGACACTCAACTAGATGATAGTGCTAGTTCTTCCGATGATTATTATGTTAATGCCAATGCTTTAAATGAAAAATTATCTATTGTTTGTGAAAACCTATTAGAAAAATACCAACTTTTGAAAAGAAAAGCTTTAAACTAAAAGAAGAAAATAAGGATTTATTTTCTAAACTTAACATGGCTTTGCAAGAAAGGAATGAGATTTCAAATGAAAGGGACTCATTGAAATCCAAACTTGACTTTGCCCTAAAAGAAAATGAAATTTTGAAAAATAAAAATAATTGTGATGAAGTTTTGAAGAATAATGAGGTTCTATCTTCAAAACTTAATTTTATTGTAAAAGAAAACAATCTTTGAAAAACAAAATTGCCTCTATTTCAAAAGAACTAGAATTGTTTTCTAAGAAAAATATTTCTTTGAAAAATGATATTGACTCTCATGTTTGCCATACTTCATCATCTAGTATACCTATTGCATGCTCCACCTCTTCTACTATTATTGAAAATGATATATATATGTTAAAGAAGAGTATTGATTATTTGGGCTCCACTTTGAGCCAATGTGCCATGAACCACACACGGTTGGAATCCATGTTTCGAAAGAAACAAGTTCCACATATGCATGCACACCATACATGACATACACATGCTCATCATGCTCACACACATATTCAAAGTATGCTCATGTGTACAGTTGTACACATTGTGGACGTAAGGACCACCTTGCAAAGTTTTGTTATGATAGAGTACATAATGTAAATTTTGTAAATAAATTTGTTTGGGTTAGGAAAGATGCTAACCCCCATGGACCCAATAGAGTATGGGTACCAAAATCAACTCCTATTTTATTTGATGTAGGTGTGGGCTCTCGCTTGACGTGAGGACATTGGTGCCTTGAGGTGAATGCGTTCCGAGCTATATGGTGACACTTTTAGAAGCATCACTTTCAATGGGAGTTTAGTGGGAGGACCACCATGATTTGAAGATCTAGAGATGTGCCCTAATTATTTTGGTAACTATCTCTAACTCCTCATTTAGTGTACATGCTTTCATATTGCTGATTTTTAGCATGTTTTAATTTTTTATGATTATTATGTTAAATGTCATGATAATTAGACTTGTGATATACATATGTAGTATTTGAGATATACCCATATTTATATGGACTATTACTTTTGTGTTCTCACTTTAGTTTAGCTATTGTGTATATCATAACTCTAAAACATGTGCATTTAGCCTAATGATCACATTGGCTTATGTCTTTCGTTTTATGCTTCATGTTTTGATTACATGTTTAGATGTAGTTTTTCATTAAAACTTGTATAGATACTTGTACAACTAATGACTCACATTTGATTTTTATATGTTTGTACTTGATTGCTCACTTGTACCCATTAGATGTACCAGTATAGCCTAATTTTGATGATTAGTGTATTTTGACTTGTTTTCCCTATTTTGGACATTTTTTTTTAAGTGTTTAGCTTCATATATATGTTAATTTTATTTAAAACTTTAGATATGCATGTATACCCTTGAGTCACTTGCTTGTCATGCAAATTCTATTAAGGCTCGTTTATTTTTAGGATATGTATCGTTTATTTTTGGGATATGTATGTATACTTATAGTTTCAACATAACATACATATACCTTGAAGCATATTTAGTTATTTGATTTTCATGTTTTTGATAAAGGAATTTCTTATTGAGCTTAATTGCCTATTTCCATGATTTTGTTGATTACATGACTCTTACACTCACATTATTCTTATTTACTCATGATTTTTTCATGAGCTTTATTTGTGCTTTATAGACTTTGAGTGTCGATGATCGTATGACTTACATGTTTTTCATGAAATATATTCATGTTTTATTCCTTACTTGAAGGATTTTGCACTAGTTTTTAAATATTATCTTCAAACTAATCATTATTCTTCAATTGGTAGAGTTTTCAAACAAGTTAAACTATTTTCAAATCCTACTTTTTTGAAAACCCTACAACGCCAAGGACAGTTGGATGGGCGACCATGCCTTATGTACCTAATTGAAAATCTTTTTTTAACATGTGCATGAAAGGGAGGTAGTATGAGTTATACACTTGATCCTCATCATATTTTCAATTGGCATCACAATTGATATTTTTTTTTGTACACTCATATTTTGTTTTCTATATATGTATGCCTCAAACTTCAAATAGTATCAATTTCGATTGATATTTACATTTTCATACATATATATGTGATTTGATTGTGCTTACAATATCTTTACATTTTAAAGCACAAATTACGTTTATGCTAAGCTTGATTTACTCCTTAATGTCAATTATTTTTCAATTAGTATCTTATACAAGGTTATGCATTGTTTTTATTGGTATTTCATAATGGGGGAGAAAATTCATATTTTATCTTTAATTGGTATCTTTCAATCGATTTTATTTCAATTGATATCTTACTCCCATTCTTTATGATGAAAAATAACTTGTTTTGGTATATGCTAACATTTTCAATATTGACACATGTTTCATTTTAAATTGGTATTTATATTGATATAAGTTATGTTTACCTAAAACAATTTGGTTTTTACTTTTAATTGGTATCAAGATATTTTCAATTGGTATTTTTTAGCATCTTAAAAATTTTGTTTACTTTCAATTGGTATCAAAAACATACAATGTCTCATTTTCTATTTGATATCAAGATTTACAAGACATTTTAAATTGATATCAAGATATTTTCAATTGGTGTCTTTTAGCATCTTAAAATTTTTGTTTACTTTCAATTGGTATCAAAAACATATAATGTCTCATTTTCTATTTGATATCAAGATTTATAGGACATTTTAAATTGGTATCAAGATATTTTCAATTGGTATCTTTTAGTATCTTAAAATTTTTATTTACTTTTATTTGGTATCATAATGTTTCGATGTATAACTCTATCATAAATTGATATATTTTTAATTGGTATCATAATACTTTGATTTGTATTGCTTATATGGAAGGGAAGGTTAACATCTTCTCTTTATATATAGATCATGTTGAGTGTATTTCTTATTGAGGAGCTTGACCTCTCTTCTCTATGTTTTACACGTGTATAGGGAGAACTTCACATCTCCTTTTATACATTGTATATTATGCATTATGTGATTAAGGTTTAGTCATCTCTTTTTCATCTAATGCATGTATGCAGGAGGAGTTAACTTTACGTCTCTCCTCTTCGTGAATGTATATCGCATATACATCCTTCTTGTTTGGTTTGATGAAAAGGGAGAAAATTATTTTGAGTTTATTTATGCTCCTTTGTTGATGATTTGACAATAAGGGGGAGAGAAATTTGGAGTTTTATATATGCATGTTTATGCATAATTTTCTTGTTTCATACGAAAAGGGAAAAAAGAAATTTGAGAGTTTTATATATGCATATTTATGTCATTTATATGCATGTTTATTTTTTTCAATTGGTATCAGAGCATATATGCTTTGTTTTCAATTGGTATCAGACCATACATGTTAATATTTGTTATTTGTTTTATGCATATATTGAATATCTTTATTGTTTATTGTTATGCATGAGTTAAGAGGGAGCTTCTATGAAGCTTAACTTTAATCCATACATATATAACTCCATGAGTTTTGTCATTATCAAAAAGGGGGAGATTGTTGGCCAGAGGCCCATCACTCTAGTTTTGATGATAATTAACTCATGTAGTTATAGTTTATTAATAATCTTGTGTTTAAATAGTTTCAGTGATTGACCAAGATATTAGTAGGTGATTAGCTTCAACAAAGGAGTTTTGGAGCTTTCACATGTTGATTCAAGAGCTCGAGCGTCAAGATCGCATCTAGTACTCGATTGGGTCAAGCTCTGTAGATCGTGTTTGGATCGAGTCGGCTTAGAGATAAGAAGACAGCGGTTTGTTTAGTTTAGATTGTATAGATCTTGCGTAAAGATTAGATAGTGTTTATATGCTCAACTTCACACACACAAAAGTTTAAAGTTTATGGTTCTGATTTTTAGTTTAACCGGTTTTGGATTTTATGTCATATATATATATATATATATATATATATATATATATATATATATATATATATTATATATATATATCCTATATGTATATTGGATTCCATCCATATACAATATTCTTCAAAGTTGTTTCAATATCATGTTTTTGTCTTTAGACAAGTTTTGGAGAAAAAAATTTTCCATTTCAAAAAACTAAGTTTTGAAAAATATCGATTTTGTTTAAAGCCTAATTTTCATATCACAAAAATGATTCAAATTGTTTATAATATGTGTTGAATTTTAGTCACACATATTTTTATTTCAAAGATCTTATAAGAACTTATTTTTGTGGAATTTTTGTGATTTTATGGGATTTAATTGGAATCAAATTACCTAAGCTTTAAATCCTAAAAACCCAGCCAGACTGACTGGTGGTCGACCGGACCAGGGGTTGGTTGACCAGCATGGTCGACCGATGTGCACGAGGACGTGCACATGGCCAGCTATCTCGGCCGGTCGACCGACTGAAAGCACCGCACTCTCGGGTGGGGGCCGATCGACCAGGCGGTCGACCGTTGGCTTTGGCCCGGTCGATCGGGCGGTCGACCGAAGGCACAACGGTCATAAAAATGACCGTTGGCCGGTCGACCGTGCGGTAGACCGGAAGGGCAATTCTGCCCTTTCCTGGTGCTAACGGGCAGATTTTTTGGAAGGTTATAAATAGCCCCCTCCTTAGCTAATTTCACCAAGAATTTCAAGAGCAAAATTTTCTATCTTTCTCAGTATTTTAGCAACAAATTTTCAAAAAGTTTTGGGTTATAAAGATCTATCTTTATTTGTTTTAAAGGGTTGGAAAAATTGAAGAAAAATAGAGTCTTTGGGAATTGGTTTTTGTTCTTCATTTCTATAGCTATCTAGAAGTTTTCCCAAGAGTTTTTCTTTGTGATTTATTTTTCAAACTCTTTGTTTTCTCACACTTGAGCTATCATATCTATCCTATCTATTAGGATCTTATTTTGTGAGGAAAATTGATTTGTGGTTTAGTGAGACCACCAAGAGTTGTAAACCTTCTTTTATTTGAGTTCCCTCTTGTGTAGAGGTGAGTGTGGAGGTTGTGTTGGTATCCCTCTTAGTGTAGAGGTGATTAGGATTGTTGTTTAACTTTGAGCCTTATCTCTCTAGTGAGAGGTGATTGTTATTTAAGTGCCCATCCTCTAAGTGTAGAGGTGATTGTTGTTGTGCCTTGCCTCTTGTGAAGAATTTGTGTTTGTTTGAGAGAGGACTTATGTACTCCAAAGTTGTATTACCTAAATCCTCAGTGGAGGTTCCCTGTGTGGGAAGTCCTGTGTGGACGATTTAGTGGAAATCCTTCTGTGTGAAGGCCGAGACGTAGAGCAGTGACTCGAATCTCGAAACATATCTCGATGTTTGTGTTTGTTCTACTATCTCTAACTCTCTCTCTTATATTGTGCTTTATTATTTCATGTTGTTCATATCATACTTATATGCTCAGTATTGTTTGTGTGCCTCACTTGTGTTAAACCAAGAGAGCTTTACATAGCACCTCAACTCTTATTTAGAGGAATTTAGAGGAGATAGTCTAGAGCCCTTCACCGGGAATTCGGCTACACTCTTTGGTTACACAAAGTGTGTTGCAATTAGTTTTTAATTCCGCATCATTTGTCATTAGATTAGCCATACACCTATTCACCCACCTCTAGTTGTACTTTCAGTTTTTCCTATCTCTCTTAGGGTTTTTCTCCACTTGTTTTTGGACTAAAATTTTCATATTAAAAGGAGAGTTTTTAAGAGTGTTTCAAAAGAGATTTCTTGAGTTTTCCACCACAATTCTATCTTATTTTTCTCACATAAACTTGAGCTTTTTATTGCTATATCAATCCTCTAGGGATCTTTGTTGTGAGAGTATTTTTGGTGATCAAAGTGCAGAGATCATCAAGTGTTCATCTTTGTATTTGAGGAGGTGAATTTGCGAGTTCGTGTTGTGACGAGTTCTTGTGGGAGCTCGGTGTAGAGGTGCGGCCTTAGTAAGCTAGTGTGCTTGCGTGTGTTTTTATTGCGGGAACAAGTGAGGGACTTGCGGGTCCAAGAGTTCTTGGGGGAGCTCGTTGTAGGTGTTGCGGCACCAAGTGATCTTGCAGGATCGTTATAGTGGAAATCTTTCATAATGTTGAAGGCGGGGACGCAGAGCATGTGTGCTCAAATCTTAAAACAATTCTTCCGTGTTTGCTATTTCTTATCTCTCTCTCTCACTTGTGTTATATATCTTACATGCTTATATTGTTTATCTCTTTATATGCTTGATATATCTTGCGCTCAATTGATATATGCTTGGGATTGTTTGCTCACACTTGTATTCAACCAAGAGAGCCATAGTGGCACTTCAACTCTTAATCTAGAGGAATCTTGAGGAGATAGTCCAGAGCTCTTCACCGAAAATTCGGCTACACTCTTATGTTATACTTTGTGTGTTAGCTTAATAGTTTTTATTTGCACAAATAGTTTTTAATTCTGCATCATTTGTCATTAGATTAGCTAGTACACCTAGTCACCCCCCTCTAAGTGTATTTCAATTGGTATCAGAGTTTGGAGCTCTTGATTTGGGTCTAACAACCTTGAGTTAAAGATCCTATTTTACCTAATCACAATATTTGTTCGCACACACATGGATTTCATGACACCTCCTATGTTTGACATTCTTAACATCCAAACTTGGAAAGTTAAGATGTCTACGTGCCTTAAAGCCCTAGGTATTCATGTCTATTTTTTCACTATTAAAAATTCATATATTTAAATCGCAAACATCTAGAGGCTAATGCAAAAATCATACATGCTGTAATGAGTACCCTAAATGATGATTATTTATCTAGGGTTTCTAATATTGAATCAGCTTTTGTAGTATAGAACACTATTTGCTCACTTGGGGAACAAACGTCAAATGAAAAAGAGAGTGACTCGGATGATAGAAGTGATGCTTCCAATTTGTGTTACATGGTCCAAGGGGATGACCCCCTTGAGGTAAATTCTGAATCCGAGATAGAAAAAAAAATATTGACATGCCTTATGATGAGCTTATATCTTTTTGTCAAAAACTTCTTGAAAAATATGATTTATTAAAAATTGAAAAAGAAAAGTTGAAGAAGGAAAATACTTCTTTATTAGAAGAAAATGATTCTTTTAAAAATAAATTTGAATGTGTTTTAAAAGAAAATAAATTTTTGAAAAAGGAGAATATTTCCTTGTTTTCAAATTAAATGACATTTGTGAAGGAAACAATTCATTGAAAAATAAAATCATTTTGGTAGAAAAAGAAAAGGAGATTGTTTTGGAAGAATATAACTATTTGAAAAAGAAAATTATTTTAAAAGAAAAAGAAAATATTTCTAAAAAGAAAAAGATTGTTGATTCTCATGCTCATGTCTCTTCTTCTAAAATTAATAATAATATTTGCATTATGAAGAAGAACATTGATTGTTTGGGCTCTACTTTGAGTCAATGTGCATTTAAACATAATAAATTAGAATTTATATTTCGCAAGAAACAAATTCCACACATGCATGCACATCTTACACGGCATACACCTTATGTACACCATGATTACACCCATTCTCATATGTATGAAAGGAACACCTAGAGGGGGGGTGAATAGGTGTTTGTGCTAATCTAAAACTAAATGCAAAACTAAGTGCGCTAAATGCGGAAGCTAATGTAATCTTGCACAAACTTAATACAACACAACAAGTGTAGCCGAATTCCCCGTGAAGGGCTCTGGACTAACTCCTCTTGATTCCCCTTGAATGGGTTGAGGTGCTATGTGAAGCTCTTGTTGGTTAAGTATAGTTAGGCACACACACAAGCAAGCCAAGCAAATAAGGATGAATAGCAATAAGAATATATGCAAGGCAACACAAGCAAATAGATATGTATGATATGAATTATGCTCAACACAAGCAAATATGATATAATGTTATGTATGATGCTTTGCACAAATAAATGAGAGAGAGAGTTGAGAGATATTGGATCAAATGCAAACACACGGATATGTTTCGAGGTTCGAGCCCTAGCTCTACATCCCCGCCTACACCACCGTGTAGGATTTCCAATCCACTATAGGAGTACCGAACTCCTCTCTCAATCCTTACAAAGCCACCGAGGCTATACAACCACAATCCACCTCTACCGAAGAGGGATAAGGCCCGTAGCCAATACAAACACGATCACCTCTACCGAAGAGGGATCCAACCACAATACCACTCCGATCAACCTCTACCAAAGAGGGATACAACAAAAGCAAGGAGGGTTTACAACTTAGAGGCTTAACCTCAAACGCTTCTCTTTTTCTCTCTTTTCCATAAAACAAATAATCCTAATAGATTAGGATAGAAGATAGCTCAAGTGTGGAAAACTAGGTGTTTTGGAAACAAGCAACAAAGAAAATACTTGGGAAAACTCTTGTAAAAGATAGAGAATGAAAACCAATACAAATATCCCAAATTCCTATTGTCTTTGATTTTTCAAAAACCCAAAACACAAATCAAATTGGAAGTTTAAAGCTCAAAACACTTTTGAAAACTCTTTAAAAACACTTAAGAAGGTCTGGAATTTTTGCCCTTAAAAACTTCTTCAAAAACTATGAAGAGATGGGGTATATATAGCCCCAATACAAAACTAGCCGTTAGAGCTGAGCTGGCAGCTCTGACAGGCAACGGTCGACCGGCCCGATCGACCGCCAACGGTCGAAAATATGACCGTTGGGCAACTGCGGTCGACTGGCCCGGTCGACCGAAACAAACAGAGAGCACTGTAAGTGCCCCGGTCGACCGGAGCGGTCGACCGTCCCAGTGCCTCCAAACGTGCACAGATTTGTGCACGTCGGTCGACCGTCCCGGTCGACCGACGTCACCCAAGTCGACTAGGTCAGTTTGACTAGTCGACTGATTGAAGCCTGGAACAGAAATCTGGGTCAGAAAAATAGTGTAAAATATTTTTCTAAAAATCTTTTAACACTTCTAAAAATCACCAAAAATAGTTTTTATCATTTTATATGGAAACACAATCTTGTGATAAAACTTCAAGACATATATTAATCATATCAATTCATTTTTGAGTCTTGCAAATTTTATCAAAAATAAAACTTGTATTTTTATCAAACTTGATTTTTCAACACATGAATAGGGATATCAAAATAAGTTTGTTTTAGCAAGTTAAACCATGTATGTATATCTAGAATACATCTAATATACATAGAAATAAAGTAAACTTGTTTTGATCTACTATTCATGAAAATCAAATCCAAAACATGAAAACGTGTGTGTTGTGCACTTGAGCATATCAACTATACTAAGCTTTACAAATTGGATCTAAACACACTAACTAAACTATGGATACCTAAGTCTTCTTGATGACCTTCATCTTCAAGTAGACTAGCTCCAAAACTCCATTCATGGGCTAGGCAATGTGTGATCGTGACGCTTTGGCCCTGGAATCAACATGAAAAGCTTCTAAACTCCTTGTTGAAGCTAATCACCAACTAATATCTTGGTTAATGATCTGAAACTTAAACAACACAAGATTATTAGTAAACATAACTACATGAGTTAATCATCATCAAAACTAGGGTGGAAGGCCTTTGGGCCAACAATCTCCCCCTTTTTGATGATGACAAAACTCATGGAGTTATATATGCATGGATTAAAGTTAAGCTTCAAAGAAGCTCCCCCTTAACTCATGCATAGACATAAATAATAAGATATGGAAATGAAGCACATGAATATGTATGCAAGTATGGAGATAAAACATGCAACAAGCATAAATCAAAATCTTTTTCTCCTATTTGCAATACAAAAACATGTATGCATAAATAACAAGGAAGACAAATACTTCTCCCTCTTAAGCAATGAAAACATGCATATAAATTCAAATACTTCTCCCCTTTTTGTCAATCATCAACAAAGGGTTCAAAGTAAAATCAAATCAAACAAATTTTTCTCCCCCTTTTTGTCAAACAAAAAGATCAAGAAGGGGTTAAACAATCCAAACAATAAAATGAGGGTAAAAATCTTTCTCCCCTTTTAAGTCAATCAAAATAATAAAACAATGTTCTCCCCTTTTGTCTAAAATAAAAACAAGGTCAATAAGGGGTGACTATAAACAACATGATATCAATAGATAAATATGTCAATGAAGCATCTTGATATCAATTGAAAATAAACAAAGATCAATAGATGTTATATGCTATATACATTCATGAAGAGGAAGATGCTAAGTTAGCTTCCCTACACATATACATTACATGAAAGAGGGATGTTAAGCCCTAATTCACATAACACACATTATGTAATGCATAAGAGGAGATGTGAAGCTCCCCCTACACACGTGTACCACATAAAGAAGAGATGTTAAGCTCTTCAATACACAATACACTCAACATGAATCTATATGTAGAAGAGATGTTAAGCTCTCCTTGCATATAGTCAATATAAATCAAAACTTTTGTATTTTTCTTTAAACAAAAATTTTTAGATACCAATTTTAAGCAAAAACACATGAAACATCTTGATATCAATTGAAATTAAACATAATAAATTTTGAATGTCTAAACAAAATTTTGATACCAATTGTAAATAATTTTCATATTAAACATATGATTGAAAGTACACCTAGAGGGGGGGTGAATAGGTGAAAGTGCTAATCTAGTGAACTTAATGCAAACTAAGTGTGCTAAATGCGGAAGCTAAAACAATCTTACAAGAACACTTAGTACAATCCAACAAGTGTTGCCGAATTCCCCTTGCGAGGCTCTGGACAAGCACCTCTTGATTCCCCTTGAATGGGTTGAGGTTGCTATATGAAGCTCTTGTTGGATGAGTATAAGTGTTGCACACACACAAGCAATCCAAGCATATACAATATATAACAATATGAATAATATGCAAGGTGCAAATGCAAGCAAGTATGAATATGCTCAATCCCACGCAAATATATATGATGCAATGAATGAATGATGCTTGCACAAATATAAGAGAGTAGAGTTGAGAGTAATTGGATCAATCGCAAACACACAAATTTGTTTCGAGGTTCGAGCCCCTAGCTCTACTTCCCCGCCTACACCACCGTGTAGGATTTCCCAATCCACTATAGGAGTACCAAACTCCTCTCTCAACCGTACAAAGCCACCGAGGCTATACAACCACAATCCACCTCTACCGAAGAGGGATACGGCCCGTAGCCAAATACAACAACCACCTCTACCTAAGAGGCTCACAAACCAATCACAATACCACTCCGATCACCTCTACCGAAGAGGGATTCACAAAAGCAAGGAGGGTTTACAACAAGTGGTTCCACAACCACAAACTTCTCTTTTCTTTCTTTTTCTCTTTTCTTTTTCCACACAAAACAAAGATCCTAATAACTTAGGATAGAAGATATAGCTCAAGTGGAAACTAAGTGTTTTGGAAACAAGCAACAAAGAAAAATACTTGGGAAAATTCTTGCCAAAAGATATAGAATGAAAATCAACACAAATATCCCAAATCCTATTTTCTTTGATTTTCCAAAAACACAAAACAAATAAAGATTAAATCTTTTTAGCACTTAAACTCTTTTAAAAACTCTTTTGAACTCTACTGAAAACCAGAATTTTTCCTCTTAAAAACCTTAGCCAAAATCCCAAATGAATAGGGTATATATAGGCCAAACCAGAAAACTAGCCGTTAGGCTGATGTGGCAATTCTGACAGCCACCGGTCGACCGGCCCGGTCGACCGCCAACGGTCAGAAATATGACCGTTGGGTACTATCGGTCGACCGGCCCGGTCGACCGAAATTTCCAGAGAGCAGAACTCTCACATCG
The DNA here is from genome assembly GCA_038442645.1 of Agave tequilana. Classification (NCBI taxonomy): domain Eukaryota; kingdom Viridiplantae; phylum Streptophyta; class Magnoliopsida; order Asparagales; family Asparagaceae; genus Agave; species Agave tequilana. Next base: position 59,026 of record JAVJIF010004467.1, read on the forward strand.
GTCGACCGACCCGGTCGACCGGATCTGTGCCTAACAGACGTGCACGTCTGTGCACGTCGGTCGACCGGATCGGTCGACCGGCCCTTGGTGCGGTCGACCGACACGGTCGACCGACCAGCCTGTCAGCACAACTCAGGTCAGAATTTTTGGAAAAAATATTTTATAAAAATCTTTTATCTTTTCTGAAAATTCCATAAAAATTGTTTTGTCATTTTATATTGAAACATAAACCTGTGATAAAAATTTCAAGACAATATATTAACATATCAATTCATTTTTGTGTCTTGCAAATTTTATCAAAAACAAATCCTGTATTTTTGTTAAACTTGATTTTTCCAAAACATGAATAGGATAGTCAAAATAAGTTTGTTTACCAAGTTAAAGCATGTATGTATAAATAGAAAACATCTACTATACATATAACATATGTAAACTTGTTTGATCTATTATTCATGAAAACCAAAACTCAATCATAAAACGTGTGTGTTTTGTGCACTTGAGCATATCAACTAAACTAAGCTTTACACATGGATCTAAAACACTATCTAAACTAGGATACCTAAGTCTTGCTTGTAGATCTTCTATCTTCAAGTAGACTAGCTCCCAAACCGTGATCTTCCAAGTGCAAAGGTATAATCTTGAAGCTTTGGCACCGGAATCACGATGATAAGCTTCCAAACACCTTGTTGAAGCTATCTCCCAAACTAATATCTTGTTAATGATCTGAAACTTAGAAACACAAGAATATTAGTAAACATAACTACATGAGTTGATCATCATCAAAACTAGAGTGGAAGGCCATTGGGCCAACAATCTCCCCTTTTTGATGATGACAAAACTCATGGAGTTATATATGCATGGATTAAAGTTAAGCTTCAAAGAAGCTCCCCCTTAACTCATGCATAAACAAATAAACAATAATATGCAATGCATGACAATGCATATAAACATGGTACTCTAGATACTAATGGAATATTCAACATAAACTATGTTCTAGATACCAATTTAACCAAACAACATGCAATGCTTAATGATCTAGATATCAATAAAAACAATCATTTTAAACAAGATACCAATTAAACAAGATACCAATTAAGCAAGGAAGTCATGCATATATTAAAAGCATAAACACAAATTCTTCTCCCCCTTTTTGTCAATCATCAACAAAGGGGTAAATAGCAAAATCAAACATTTTTTTAATTCTTAAAGCAAATACATGCATACAAAGACATGCATATAAGTTACAAAACAACCAAAGTCTTCTCCCCCTTTTTGTCCTAATCAAGGAACCAACAAAAGGTTAAAATCATAAAAACAATATTTTCTCCCCCTTTTTGTCAAAAACAAAAAGATCAAGAAGGGGTAATCCAAACATTCATAACAACAATGACACCAATTCAAGATATGACAATAAAGTGCATATTGATACCAATTGAAGTAAAACATATAGCAATGTAAATCAAAAGTATATATTTTTCTTAAACAAAATTTTGAGATACCAATTAAAAAAAAAAACACTCAACATAAACATCTTGATATCATTAAGAGAAATATGTTCTTTTAAACACATGATACCAATTTGAAACTATATTTAACATAAAGCAAGGGAGTGGAATCAAATACCAATTGAAAGACAACAACAAATTTCTCCCCCTTTATGAAATACCAACAAAACATATGCATAAGCTTGTTAAGATACCAATTGAAAAACAAATCAACCATTTGAAAAATTTTCAAGCTTAGCATTAAGATATATATGTATGAGAGTAATAGATACCAATTGAAATTGATACCATAGGATAGAAAGCATACATACATACATACATAAAACATATATGAGTATACCAGAAGGATCAAAAAATTGATACCAATTGAAAGTATTCAAAGATACCAATTTAAAGAATAGGGTCAAGTGTATATCTCATATTATCAAAGCGAAGAATACGAACTAGTTAACAAAACTAACTAGTACGAAATCCTTCAAGCAAGGAATAAATACAAATCATTTTCATAAAAATGAAATCCACATGATAATCAACACTCTATTCAATTAAGTATAAAAAGGTCTCATGAAAACAAAGCATGACCAATTTGTAGGTGTGAGTGTACAAGTAAAGTGTGGAGATCACAATCATGAAAATTTGTCATTAAGTTCAAATATTCCTTAAAACAAGAAATCATAAAAAATATTTATTTTTCAAGGTATATGTATGACTTGACAAACAAGAAGTATACATACATATCCCTAAACACACTTTTGAGTCCATAATAGATATTTGCATGAAAGGCAAATGACTCAAGGGGTGTACATGTATTTCTTAAGGTTTGGCAAGCTAAACATATACATGAAATGGAAAACTCACAAACACGAATCAACAATGAGAATACAAGTCTAAAATGTATGAATCATCAAAACTAGACTATATTCACACATCTAATGGGAACAAATAAGCATTCAACCCAAAACATATATAGATTTATTTGTGTCCCACTATATGTACAAATATATACCTAGTCTTAATAAAAACTAACATCTAAATAAGTAATCAAATCATTAAGCACAAGACAAACGCGAATATCATTTTGCTAAACCGAAACTCACACGAATTCATCAAAATTCTTTTATTTGTAACACAACTTCTAGGTATATGTATGATTCATCTAAATCTAACAATGTACATACATATCCCAATCATAAACGAGTCTATTTAAAAGTAATTGCATGAAGGCAAAAGACTCGATGGGTATACATGTATATTTATTAGTTTTGAATTCAAAAATACATATACATGAAGTAAAATCAAGAAAATAGGTATGGCAAGTTTAAATGGAAGAATCCTCAAAACTAGCTTATACAAGTGCATATAGTGGGTACAAATGAGCATGAGGTACAAAACATATATAAGTCAATTTGTTCTCACTATGTGTACATGTATATATGCAAGTTTTGATAATATCTACATCTAAACTAGTTTATACCACATGAAGTACAAAACCAAGCTAAAATCATCATGATAAAACTAGAACATGATTAATATGTCAAATACACATGTATTAGATTCATGATGTACATTATAGTTTAAACAAACATGAGAACACTAATTATGGATTCATATAAGCATGTGTCTCAAATACTATACATGTATGTCAAGGATCTAATAAGCATGGCATTTACACACTAATCCAAATACAATAAAACATGTCATAAATCAAACAATAAAACATGCTATCAATACATGCTAAGAATGATAAAAATGTAAAGCATGTAGTAGATGGGAGTTTAGGAATTTGTTACCAAAGCCAAGAGGGCAACTTTCCTTTGTCTCCAAAACATGGTGGTCCTCTCCACCAAATCTTCCTTAAAAGTGATGCATCCAATTGATTTCCATGAAGCCCGGAACGCATCCACTCTAAGGTGTCATCACTCTCACGTCATGTGAGAGCCCACACCTACATCAAAAACAATAGGAGGGGTGGTCTTTGGTACCCATACCTTCTTGGGTCCATGGGGGTTAGTCCCTTCTCTAACCCAAACAAACTTATTTGCTAAATTTACATTATTTAATCTATCAAAGCAAAATTTAGCAAGGTGGCCATTACGACCACAATGTGTACATGTGTACACATGAGCAAACATGTGAGAAGTGTGTCCGTGAGGAGCATGTGTATGCCGTGAAGGGTGTGCATGCATAAAAGTTGGAACTTGTTTCATACGAACCAAGGTTTCAAGCGAGTGTGGTTTATGGCACATTGGCTCATAGTGGAGCCCAAACAATCAACCTTCATCTTAAGCATGGATATATCATTGTTAATCAAAGAAGAAGTGTGGCATGCAATAGGTGTTCTAGGTGAAACTACCCTAGCATGGCAAACATGTGCATCCATATTATTTTTCAAAACAATATTTTTCTTTAAAACAAATTTCTAATTCTTTTGAAATAAATTCAATTTCATTTTTCAAAGAATGGTTACTTTTTAAAAACAAAATCAAGTTTTGAAGTTAAAGAATCATTTTTCTTCAAAACATCTTCACAATCATTTTTATTTTTCAAAATTTTATTTTCATTTAAAGCAAGATTAAGTTGAGATTTTAATGAGTCCCTTTCATTAGCAATCTCATCTTCTCTTGCAAAACAACATCAAGTCTAGCAATCAAATTTTTATTTTCATTATTAATGCCTAGACTCTTCTTTTTCAACAAGTTATATTTTTCTATTAGTTTTTCACAAACAATAGATAGTTCTTCATTTAGAGCATGGGATCAACAATATCATTACTAGAAGAACTAGCATCATCATCACTATCTAAGTGGGGTTCCGAATGTACCTCAAGGGAGTCATTCCCTTGGACCATGAAGCATTGTGGATCGGATTCTCCACTAGATTCCTCTTCTTGAATTTGAACTTGAAGCTTGGAGGTGTTGGTGGTTGTTGTCAACTTGTTCCACACTGCAAAAGCGGAATCAAGATTAGAAACACGTAAAAGATATTCTTTAGGTAAAGTGCTTCTAATAGCCTCTAGGGCTTGTGCATTGGCCCCTATATGATTGCAATCACTAAGGAAGGATTCCTTGGTAATAGCAAGATAAATTTTATGACCTAGGGTTTGTAAATAAACAGTCATCCTAATCTTCCAAACATGAATGTTAGAAGGGTCATACAAAGGTGGGGTCATGAAGGCCATGGTAAACTATATGTGTGCAAACAACAAATGCAAACAAGAGATTAGCAAGCAAATGGATCTTACTCCTAGGATGTTAAGCCTAATATCAGGAGCACTAGCTCTGATACCAATTGAAAGTACACCTAGAGGGGGGGTGAATAGGTGAAAGTGCTAATCTAGTGAACTTAATGCAAACTAAGTGTGCTAAATGCGGAAGCTAAAACAATCTTACAAGAACACTTAGTACAATCCAACAAGTGTTGCCGAATTCCCCTTGCGAGGCTCTGGACAAGCACCTCTTGATTCCCCTTGAATGGGTTGAGGTTGCTATATGAAGCTCTTGTTGGATGAGTATAAGTGTTGCACACACACAAGCAATCCAAGCATATACAATATATAACAATATGAATAATATGCAAGGTGCAAATGCAAGCAAGTATGAATATGCTCAATCCCACGCAAATATATATGATGCAATGAATGAATGATGCTTGCACAAATATAAGAGAGTAGAGTTGAGAGTAATTGGATCAATCGCAAACACACAAATTTGTTTCGAGGTTCGAGCCCCTAGCTCTACTTCCCCGCCTACACCACCGTGTAGGATTTCCCAATCCACTATAGGAGTACCAAACTCCTCTCTCAACCGTACAAAGCCACCGAGGCTATACAACCACAATCCACCTCTACCGAAGAGGGATACGGCCCGTAGCCAAATACAACAACCACCTCTACCTAAGAGGCTCACAAACCAATCACAATACCACTCCGATCACCTCTACCGAAGAGGGATTCACAAAAGCAAGGAGGGTTTACAACAAGTGGTTCCACAACCACAAACTTCTCTTTCTTTCTTTTTCTCTTTTCTTTTTCCACACAAAACAAAGATCCTAATAACTTAGGATAGAAGATATAGCTCAAGTGGAAACTAAGTGTTTTGGAAACAAGCAACAAAGAAAAATACTTGGGAAAATTCTTGCCAAAAGATATAGAATGAAAATCAACACAAATATCCCAAATCCTATTTTCTTTGATTTTCCAAAAACACAAAACAAATAAAGATTAAATCTTTTTAGCACTTAAACTCTTTTAAAAACTCTTTGAACTCTACTGAAAACCAGAATTTTTCCTCTTAAAAACCTTAGCCAAAATCCCAAATGAATAGGGTATATATAGGCCAAACCAGAAAACTAGCCGTTAGGCTGATGTGGCAATTCTGACAGCCACCGGTCGACCGGCCCGGTCGACCGCCAACGGTCAGAAATATGACCGTTGGGTACTATCGGTCGACCGGCCCGGTCGACCGAAATTTCCAGAGAGCAGAACTCTCACATCGGTCGACTGACCCGGTCGACCGGATCTGTGCCTAACAGACGTGCACGTCTGTGCCTAACAGACGTGCACGTCTGTGCACGTCGGTCGACCGGATCGGTCGACCGGCCCTTGGTGCGGTCGACCGACACGGTCGACCGACCAGCCTGTCAGCACAACTCAGGTCAGAATTTTTGGAAAAAATATTTTATAAAAATCTTTTATCTTTTCTGAAAATTCCATAAAAATTGTTTTGTCATTTATATTGAAACATAAACCTGTGATAAAAATTTCAAGACAATATATTAACATATCAATTCATTTTTGTGTCTTGCAAATTTTATCAAAAACAAATCCTGTATTTTTGTTAAACTTGATTTTTCCAAAACATGAATAGGATAGTCAGAATAAGTTTGTTTACCAAGTTAAAGCATGTATGTATAAATAGAAAACATCTACTATACATATAACATATGTAAACTTGTTTTGATCTATTATTCATGAAAACCAAAACTCAATCATAAAACGTGTGTGTTTTGTGCACTTGAGCATATCAACTAAACTAAGCTTTACACATGGATCTAAAACACTATCTAAACTAGGATACCTAAGTCTGCTTGTAGATCTTCTATCTTCAAGTAGACTAGCTCCCAAACCGTGATCTTCCAAGTGCAAAGGTATAATCTTGAAGCTTTGGCACCGGAATCACCATGATAAGCTTCCAAACACCTTGTTGAAGCTATCTCCCAAACTAATATCTTGTTAATGATCTGAAACTTAGAAACACAAGAATATTAGTAAACATAACTACATGAGTTGATCATCATCAAAACTAGAGTGGAAGGCCATTGGGCCAACAATGATACCAATATGAAATTTTCAATCATAAAGTAAGGGAGTGGGAAACAAATACCAATGAAGAATCACCAATTGAAAGACAAAATTGAATTTTCTCCCCCTTTATGAAATACCAACTAAAAAGATGCATGGGCTTGATACCAATTTAAAAGTAATCAATTGAAACAAAATTGAAGCTCAAGCACTAGCATAAACAAGATTTTGTGAAAAAATTATATCTTAAGCACAAATAAAACAAGTATATGTGTATGAAATAGAATGAGTACCAATCACCAATAGATGATACCAATTGAAAATATACATACACAATAAACATATGAGTATACACAAAGATCAAAATGATACCAATTGAAAGAGTTCAATGATACCAATTGACATAACAATAAAAGCATGGTATAACTCATATAATCTACCACCCAATCATGCTTCAAGTTTAAAATGATTTTCATAGTAAAGCATACATGAGCATGATCTCCCATCCAACCTCCCGTGGAAGGTAGGGGTTTTCAAAAATAGATTTGAAAATGTAGTTTTGTTTGAAAATCACTACCAAATTGAAGAATACGAACTAGTCAAAATGGAAAACTTGTTAACTAGTGCGAAATCCTTCAAGCAAGGAATAAACTAAAAATAATTTTCATAAAACATGAAATCCACATGATAATCAACACTCTAATTCAATTAGGCATAAATATGACTCATGAATACAAAACATGAGCAAGCAATAAATGTGAGTGTACAAATAAAGTGTGAATATCATAATCATGAAAATATTCAATTAAGCTCAATTATTCCTTAAACATTGAATACACGAAAATCATCAAAACTTATTTAATCTTCATGGCATATGTATGTCAAGTACAAATTAAAATATATACATACATATCCAAAACACAACGAGTCCACTATTTATATATGCATGAAGGCACGTGGCTCAAAAGGATAAACATGTATATCTAATAGTTTGGACAAGATAGACATATACATGAAGTTAAACAATTAAACACAAAATCAAGAAAAGCTAAATCTTCACCAAAACACATTTCACTTCAAGGTATATGTATGAATTGTCAACACAATAAGTATACATACATATCCCTAAACACAATTGAGTCCATATATAGATTTGCATGAAAGGCAAATGACTCAAGGGGTATACATGTATATCTTAAAGTTTGGCAATACAAACATATACATGAAGTGAAAAACTCATAAAACAAATTCAAAAATAGGAATACAAGTTTAAAAAGCATGAATCATCAAAACTAGATTATACTAGCACATCTAATGGGTTCAAATAAGCATTCAACTCAAACATATATAGATTTATTCGTGGTCCACTATATGAGCAAGTATATAACTAGTCTTAATGAAAACTAACATTTAAACATGTAATCTACACATGAAGCATCAAAACTCAATAAAAAATCATCATGATAAAACTAAAACATGATTACTATGTAAATTCACATGTATTAGATTCATGATGTACATTATAGCTAAACAAAAGTGAGAACACTAAGTATGGGTTCATACAAGCATGTGTGTCTCAAATACTATACATGTATGTCAAGGATCTAATAAATATGATATTTACACACTAATCCATAGACAATGAAAACATGCTATAAAAACATCAATATGAAAGCATGTAAACAATAATAAGGAGTTAAGAATTGTTACCAAAACCTAGAAGGCAACTCTCCTTGTCTCCAAAACATGGTGGTCATCTCCACCAAAACTTCCCTTGAAAGTGATGCATCCAATTGATTTCCTTTAAGTCCGGAACGCATCCACTCCAAGGTGTCATCACTCTCACGTCATGTGAGAGCCCACACCTACATCAAAAATAATAGGAGGGGTGGTCTTTGGTACCCACATCTTGTTGGGTCCATGGGGGTTAGTCCCTTCTCTAACCCAAACAAACTTCTTTGCTAAATTCTCAACATGTAAACGATCATAGCAAAATTTAGCAAGATGGCCTTTTTGGCCACAATGTGTACAAGTGTACACATGAGCATACATGTGAGAAGTGCGTCCGTGAGGAGCATGTGTATGCCGTGGAGGGTGTGCATGCATAAAAGATGGAACTTGTTTCTTTCGAACCAAGGTTTCCAAGCGTGTATGGTTCATGGCACATTGGCTCATAGTGGAGCCCAAACAATCCATTTTCTTCTCAACATGTTTATATCATTTTTAATCATAGAAGAAGTGGAGCATGCAAGGGGTGATCTAGGTGAAACTACCCTAGCATGGCAAACATGTTCATCAATCTTATTTTTCAAAACAACATTTTTCTTTAAACACTCATCTAAATCATTTGAAATGGAAATAATTTTATTTTTCAAATCAACATTCTCTTTTAAAACAAAATCAATTTTTGAAGACAAGTTTTCATTTTTCTTCAAAAATATTTCACAATCATTTTTAGATTTTAAAAATTTATAATCTTTTAATGCAAGTTCTAATTGAGATCTTAATGCATCTCTTTCATTATAGACCTCAACCTTCTCTTGCAAAACATTGTTAAGTCTAGCATGCAAACTTTTATTTTCATTTTCAAGTCCTAGACTTTTCTTTTTCAAAATTTTATATTTTTCTATTAACTTTTCACACACAATAGATAGTTCTTCATTCAAAGCATGGGGATCAACAAAATCATTTGAAGAACTAGCACAATTATCATTATCTAAGTGGGGTTCCGAATGTACCTCAAGGGAGTCATTCCCTTGGACCATGAAGCATTGTGACTCGGACTCTCCACTAGATTCCTCTTCTTGAATTTGCACTTGAAGCTCGGAGGTGGTGATTGTTGTCAACAAATTCCACACTGCAAAGGCGGAATCAATGTTAGAAACACGTAAAAGATAATCTTTAGATAGTGTGCTTCTAATGGCCTCTAGGGCTTGTGCATTGGCCCCTATATGATTGCTATCACTAAGGAAGGATTCCTTGGTAATGGCAAGATAAACTTTATGACCTAGGGTTTGTAAATAAACGATCATCCTAATCTTCCAAACATGAATGTTGGAAGGGTCATACATAGGTGGGGTCATGAAAGCCATGATAAACTATATGTGTGCAAAACAAGCAAATGCAAACAATAGATTAGCAAACAAAGGATCTCACTCCTAGGATGTTAAGCCTAAGTATCAGGAGCACTGGCTCTGATACCAATTGAAAGGAACACCTAGAGGGGGGTGAATAGGTGTTTGTGCTAATCTAAAACTAAATGCAAAACTAAGTGCGCTAAATGCGGAAGCTAATGTAATCTTGCACAAACTTAATACAACACAACAAGTGTAGCCGAATTCCCCGTGAATGGCTCTGGACTAACTCCTCTTGATTCCCCTTGAATGGGTTGAGGTGCTATGTGAAGCTCTTGTTGGTTAAGTATAAAATAGGCACAAACACAAGCAAGCCAAGCAAATAAGGATGAATAGCAATAAGAATATATGCAAGGCAACACAAGCAAATAGATATGTATGATATGAATTATGCTCAACACAAGCAAATATGATATGATGTTATGTATGATGCTTTGCACAAATAAATGAGAGAGAGAGTTGAGAGATATTGGATCAAACGCAAACACACGGATATGTTTCGAGGTTCGAGCCCCTAGCTCTACATCCCCCGCCTACACCACCGTGTAGGATTTCCAATCCACTATAGGAGTACCGAACTCCTCTCTCAATCCTTACAAAGCCACCGAGGCTATACAACCACAATCCACCTCTACCGAAGAGGGATAAGGCCCGTAGCCAATACAAACACGATCACCTCTACCGAAGAGGGATCCAACCACAATACCACTCCGATCAACCTCTACCAAAGAGGGATACAACAAAAGCAAGGAGGGTTTACAACTTAGAGGCTTAACCTCAAACACTTCTCTTTTTCTCTCTTTTCCACAAAACAAATAATCCTAATAGATTAGGATAGAAGATAGCTCAAGTGTGGAAAACTAGGTGTTTTTGGAAACAAGCAACAAAGAAAATACTTGGGAAAACTCTTGTAAAAGATAGAGAATGAAAACCAATACAAATATCCCAAATTCCTATTTTCTTTGATTTTCCAAAAACCCAAAACACAAATCAAATTGGAAGTTTAAAGCTCAAAACACTTTTGAAAACTCTTTAAAAACACTTAAGAAGGTCTGGAATTTTTGCCCTTAAAAACTTCTTCAAAAACTATGAAGAGATGGGGTATATATAGCCCCAATACAAAACTAGCCGTTAGAGCTGAGCTGGCAGCTCTGACAGGCAACGGTCGACCGGCCCGGTCGACCGCCAACGGTCGGAAATATGACCGTTGGGCAACTGCGGTCGACCGGCCCGGTCGACCAAAATAAACAGAGAGCACTGTAAGTGCCCCGGTCGACCGGAGCGGTCGACCATCCCAGTGCCTCCAAACGTGCACAGATTTGTGCACGTCGGTCGACCGTCCCGGTCGACCGACTTCACCCAAGTCGACTAGGTCAGTTTGACTAGTCGACTGATTGAAGCCTGGAACAGAAATCTGGGTCAGAAAAATAGTGTAAAATATTTTTCTAAAAATCTTTTAACACTTCTAAAAATCACCAAAAATAGTTTTTATCATTTTATATGGAAACACAATCTTGTGATAAAAATTTCAAGACATATATTAATCATATCAATTTATTTTTGAGTCTTGCAAATTTTATCAAAAACAAAACTTGTATTTTATCAAACTTGATTTTTCAACACATGAATAGGGATATCAAAATAAGTTTGTTTTAGCAAGTTAAACCATGTATGTATATCTAGAATACATCTAATATACATAGAAATAAAGTAAACTTATTTGATCTACTATTCATGAAAACCAAATCCAAAACATGAAAACGTGTGTGTTGTGCACTTGAGCATATCAACTATACTAAGCTTTACAAATTGGATCTAAACACACAAACTAAACTATGGATACCTAAGTCTTCTTGATGACCTTCATCTTCAAGTAGACTAGCTCCAAAACTCCATCCATGGGCTAGGCAATGTGTGATCGTGACGCTTTGGCCCTCGAATCAACATGAAAAGCTTCTAAACTCCTTGTTGAAGCTAATCACCAACTAATATCTTGGTTAATGATCTGAAACTTAAACAACACAAGATTATTAGTAAACATAACTACATGAGTTAATCATCATCAAAACTAGGGTGGAAGGCCTTTGGGCCAACAATGTATGCTAGAGTGTACACATATACACACTGTAGCCGCAAAGGTCATTGTGTAAGATTTTGCTTTGATAGATTAAATTCTATAAATTTTTCAAATAATATTATTTGGATTCCATTTATTTCTAACCCCCGTGGACCCAAAAATAAATGGGTACCAAAATTTTCACCTTTTGTGTTTGATGTAGGTGTGGGCTCTCACATGATGTTAGAGGTATGGTACCTTGGTGGTGGATGCATGAACTAGATGGACATACCAAATTGATGCGTCACTATCAAGGATGATTGGTGGGAGGACCGCCATGGTTTGGAGACTTAGAGAATAGTTCATATGATTTGGTAACTATCTCTAAACTCCTATTTTAGTTTATATGCTTTTACAATGATAATTTTTACATGTTGTGCTTTTAATGCTCATTATGTTAAATGTAATATTATTAGACATGTGATATACATGATAGTCTTTGAGATACACCCATGTTAATATGGACTATTATTTTGTATTCTCACTATAGTTTAGCTATTGTGATATCCTAACTCTAAAGCACGTACATTTACCCTAATGATCATGTTTATTTTGTGATTCATGTGGTGCTTACTTGTTTAGATATATTTTTCTTTAAAACTTGTGTTTATACTTGTACAAGTAGTGAGCTACACTTGATTATTATATGTTGTGTTTCACTGCTCATTTGTACTAATTACATGTAAATATATAACCTAGTTTTGATGATTACTTGTTTTCCCTATTTTTGTACATGTTTTGCTTCATGTATATATTTTTTTCGTCTAAAACTAATAGATATACATGTATATTCTAGAGCCACTTGCCTTCATGCAACATACTTTTGTGGACTACTTTATGTTTGGATATATATGTATACTTTAGTATAGATAAAACATACATATACCTTGATGCTTGTTTAGTTTTAATGAAAATTTTAGTTTTGATGGTTTTCATATTTTTGATAAAATATTTTATGCTTGTTTTGAACCTTATTGATTATTTTCATGAATATATTATTCACATGATCTTGTACACTTACATTATTTTTATTTACTCATGACTTTATTTTCATGAGCTTTATATGAGCTTTATAGATCATGAGTGACAATTTTTGTGTACTTAGCAATGTTTCATAACATATATATGATTTGGTTTCATTTTTGAAGGATATTTAACTAGTTTTTTTCAAAAATTACTTTAAACTAGTTATTTATTCTTCACTTGGTAGTGTTTTCAATCTATAATTATTTTCAAACTCTTATTTTTGAAAACCCCACCAACCAAAGGGCGGATGGTTGAGCGACCATGCCTTGTATGCCTTAATGACTATCTTTTATCATGTTCATGAAAGGGCGATAGTTATAAGTTATACACATGATCTTCATATTGTTTCATTTTTGTATACTCATATTTGTTTTCTTATATATGTATGCTTCAAATTTCAATTGGTATTTTCATTTTCATACATACATATATATATTTTGATTATGCTTATTTTACATTGATCACACATGTTTTAAAGCACAAACTGTTTATGCTAAGCTTGATTTTAATTCTAAATGTTAATTAGTATCTTTACAAGCTTATGCATTGATTTCAACTGGTATTTATTTGGTATCAAAATGTACTTCATGTTTCACCTTCAATTGGTATCAAAATCTACTATTGGTATCTTAAAATTATTTTATTCTCTACAAGTGGTATCAACATTTGTTTTCGTCAACTACTATTTGATTTCATTGGTATCATAATTCATTTTGTTGACTTCAAGAAATTTCAAAAATTTGTTTAAAAGTGATTTGAAAATTTATTGATATATATTTTCTATATACAAGGGGAGCTTTTATATATAGATTCATGTGAGTGTATTACACATATTGTAGAGTTTGACCTCGTTTTCTTATGTGGTACACGTGTGTAGGGGGACTTAACATCTCCATTTATACATTGTATATTATTCTTTATGTGGGTTAGGTCTAGTTATTCCTTCTCCATGTGATACATGTACGCAGGGAGAGTTAACTTAACATCTCTCCTCTTCATGAATGTATATCACATATACATCTTTATTGTCTGGTTGTCTCACCACTTTGTTGATGAATTGAGAAAGAGGGGGAGATGAATTTAGAGAGTTTATATATACATGTTTATATCTTTGTTTATGCATATATGTTTGTATTTAGTTTATACATTGCATTGAATATCTATTTATTTATGCTATGCATGAGTTAAGGGGGAGCTTTTATGAAGCTTATCTTTAATCCATGCATATATAACTCCATAATTTTTTGTCATCATCAAAAAGGGGGAGATTGTTGGCCCAAAGGCTCATCACTCTAGTTTTGATGATGATTAACTCATGTAGTTATAGTTCTAATGATCTTCTGTTTATATAGTTTCAATTTTTTCTATCAAGATCTTAGTCGGTGTTTTGATTTAATAAAAGATTCAAAGTCAAGTTTTGAAGCAAGTACGTGTTGTTTTAAGAGCTCGCGCATTAAGATCGCATCAAGTACTTTATAGAAGTCTAGCTCATGGATCAAGGTTTGGACCAAGTCAAGTAGGAGAAGAAGATTTTCAAAAAAAGATTTTCAAGAAGACTTGTGTCATATTTGTAAGTGTTGAGATTTTATTTTAAGATAAAATATAAAAGATAGATTAGTTGTGGATTGCTCAAGCTCAAACACACACACAAAATTTATATGTGTTTTCATAAAATAGTTTCAGTTTTAGAAAATACTGTTTTGATTTTGAGCTTCAAAGTATACATCCTTATGTTTCATGATTATATTTCATCAAAACAAGTTTATTGGTTTATATGTGTTTGGATTTCATCCATACACATTATTGGTTTAAATGTTTAGAAAAACTTATTTGATGTTTCTATATCATGTGTTTGAGTTTTATATTTATCAAAACTTATTTTAGAGATTATTATCAAAAATAGATATTTCATCTTATATATGTATTGGATCATATTCATACACACTAAGGTTCAAAAGTGTTTAAAATATCTTATTTTTGTATTTGAAGAAGTTTTAAAAAAAAAATCATTTTTCAAATTGAAGATTGATTTTGAAAAATATGGGTTTTTTAAGGCTGAATTTCTATATCAGAAAAATGGTTCAAAAAATTTGTAATATGTATTAATTTTTGATCACACATATTTATACTTCAAAGTATTTAAATGAGCTTATTTTTGTAGATTTTATGTGATTTTATGGGATTTTATTGGAGTTTATAAGACCAAGTTTGAATCCCCTATTATATCTGACCTGGCCTTCTGGCGGTCGACCGTTTAGTCGACCGAGCCAGAACATCGGTCGACCAGGTGGTCGACCGATGTGCACAGAAATGTGCACAGGCCTTGGCTTGAGGGCTGGTCGAATGGGCGGCCGACCGGCCAGAGAGCAAAAGCTCTCTAGATCTTACCTCGGTCGACTGACCGGTCGACCTACAGGTCAACACCTAGGTGCGGTTGACCTAGCGATCGACCGGCAACCCCAACGGTCATAAATATGACCGTTGGCTGGTCGACTGGTCGGTCAACCGACAAGTTATCTGACCTGTAGATTGACCCCAACGGCTATATTTCTGAACTCTATATAAGGGGTTGTTTTGGCTAGTTTTATACATGACTTTAGAGAAGTTTTAGAGCCAGTTTTCCTATCTCTCTTCGGGTTTCTTCCACTTGTTTTTGAACTAAAACTTCCATATCAAAAGGATAGTTTTTAAGAGTGTTTTCAAAAGAGATTTCTTGAGTTTTCACCACAACTCTATCTTGTTTTTCTCACACAAGCTTGAGCTTTCTATTGCTATATCAATCCCTCTAGGGATCTTTATCGTAAAAGTGTTTTTGGTGATCAAAGTGTAGAGATCACCAAGTATTCATCTTTATATTTGAGGAGGCGAACTTGCGGGTTCGTGTTGTGATGAGTTCTTATAGGAGCTCGGTGTAGAGGTGCGCCTCGGCAAGTTAGTGTGCTTGCTATGTTATTCTTACGGGAACAAGTAATGAACTTGCGGGTCCAAGAGTTCTCGAGAGATCTCGTTATAGGTGTTGCGGCATCGAGTGATCTTGTGTGATCGTTATAGTGAAAATCCTTCATAGTGTTGAAGGCGGGGACGTAGAGCAAGTATGCTCGAACCTCGAAACAATTCTTCCGTATTTGTGGTTGCACATCTCTCTCTCACTTGTGTTTATATATCTTGCATGCTTATATTGTTTACTTTTTATATGCTTGATATATCTTGTGCTTAATTGATGTATCCTTGGGATTGTTTGCTCACACTTGCATTCACCCAAGAGAGCCATAGTGGCACCTCAACTCTTAATCTAGAGGAATCTTGAAGAGATAGTCCAGAGCCCTTCACTGGAAATTCGGTTACACTCTTGTGTTATACTTTGTGTATTAGTTTAATAGTTTTTGTTTGCACAAATAATTTTAATTCCACATCATTTGTCATTAGATTAGGTAGTACACCTATTCACCCCCCCCTCTAGGTGTATTTCAGGTTCCCAGTTCCTCAATTGTTGTTTTTTGCACCTGCATCAGCTCCATAGTCATCCGCCAGCTTCCTATCATCTTATCAACTCTCACAGCTTCCTATCTCTTTCTATTTTCCTTCTCTTTATATATATAAATGTGTGTGTGATTATAAGTTTGGAATGTGTTTTAATTATATGCATGCGTTTATTAAATGTGCATGCATGTGTGTTGATTAGTGTTAGTGTGTATTTTGTGTGCATTAGAATGTATATGTAAGCATCTGTGTATGTGTGTATGTGTGTGTTAATGTATGTGTGTGTGTGTGTGTTAACCATAGTGAATAAGGTGAGAAAGCAAAAGGCACTATAGGAAGTAAAAGAGGGAAGACTTCAAGGCCCCATTATCTTTGGTACCAATGGATGCAACTCATGGTTTCAAAGGAGATCAGTTGTCTTATCCACAAGGTGCTTGGCACAACCTTTTGATATGGGGAAGTATAAGGTTAGTATTGAGCCCTGAATATTTGATCATAAGCCTGATTCTCTTTGAATTGTTACAGAGACCTTAAAGGACTTGGGATTTCATTTTTCTTTTAAACAATAGTGTTGTTACCTCCTAATTCCAATTCAATGATACTATTTGAATCATGGATGTTATAAAAGGTGGTTAAGAATTTATAGTGTAATTTTACAGTGTGATGAATATGAGAATATGGACAATAGATAAGACAACTAATACTATTATGTTGCCTGTGTGGGTATGTGATTGTAGGCAATTGTGTTTTTATATATTAATGTGTGAGTATAGGTGTATGTTTAAATGCATATATGTAGGTATACGCATATGTATGTGTGAGTCATGAGTTCGGTTGCGTGTTACAGTGATTGCAGGCCCATTGGTGGACCCAGACCCGATTCGAATTTGTGCCCATTATGGACCCGATCCGATAGCGATTCGAAGATCAACTTACGAGATGATCTGTAGATCAGTACCAGTTCATGCAGTGAAGACCAGAGGGTGTTTCGGTTATGAAATCGTGTTATTTTATGTGAGTGTTTATTTCATTCTGTATTTTATTGTTATTTAATTGTGGGTATTTTAGTCTCTTCAATGATTTATATTTACTGTTTAAATTATTTTTTATGTCTAGTTATCACTCGTACCTTTTAGTTATGGTTCATGTATATGCACGCTATATATATTAAGTAATTAATTAATGTGTGTGTTAATGTATGTGCATGTATGCTTATATTGCAATTAACTGTATTCACCTGATTGTACTCATATATAGACACCTGACACTTGATTGTATACTAGATTGATCTCATTACTCCTGAAGTTAGGTATTGCATGTCATCATGATACTTGTACTATACTGTTTGACATTCATTATATCATAATCTCTTCTTATTAATGTTTTATTCATGTCTTCCCTTCCAGTATATATTATCATTTCATGTACACACTATTTTTATGCACAAGCACCTTCCCTTTTTCTTACACACTCATTGGGTTGCTTTCTGGTAACCCTGGATTTGCATGTCCAGATATTGGATGTTTTATTCTTTGATCAGGTTTCGTTGAGATCGTACATCCTGTGAGGAGCTACAGTCTCTCTCTACCTATTCTGGTACTCTCATCTTTTTTTATTCCTGCTATTATTTTTGATTTCTGTATATAAGACTTAGCTTCTATTCTATTTCTTATTTCATCTGAGATCATATGTAGATAGTATATGTATTGCTACAGTGTTATTATATCATCACAGGAATTATATAGCTCGTTCAGGTTACTTTACGCTTAGCGTGTATGCGCGGGTATTTTCCTCGCGTATATACGTCGCACTCTCATCGCGACTACATTTTCACGTATTTTGGGAAGCAGGGCGTGACACAGAATCCCAAACTTGTGAGGAGATTGGGAGTCCGATGTGGCATACAAAATTGAGTTAGTAATGAAGTGCCACCAAGCCCTAATGCCATCAATGAAACTTCCTATATACCCTAGCTAAGGGCTCGGATTGCCGACATACAGTTGGTCATAACTAAACTGCCTAGCGAACGGCTGGGCAGCTATGGCTCTGATAGCAGGCATCCCTGCATCCGTACACTAAGTGAGAAGGTTTAATGCTGACCAGCCACTTAAAGGTACCCAAACCAAGAGAAGACCCGTCGTCCCCGTTATCCTAGAATTCATCACCATACTCTATGCCTGAAATATGTGAGAAGCATCAGAAGAGGTTGTACGAATCGTGATGGTCGCCTATCCCCCAAACTCCCACCAAGTAGGTGCCTTCCCAATGAGATTCAAAATGGCAGAGTTGGACATAACAAATGCCCTCCGGTTGCTCTTCTCTCGGCTGGGTAAGGACCGGACAGTGGAGTGCGAATTGTGCCATTAGATAAGCATATGGCAGACCTACCCTAAGAGAAGGCCTATCATTAGGACAACCAATTTTTTCTTCGCCTTCTTACTGGTCTTTCTTGTGCAGATAGCTCCATCAACGTCTGGAACTCACTTTGAATACGGCAGATCATGGCAGGAAGTAGCCTAAGCAATCATTCATATACTAACTGAATAGCCAAAAAGATCACCAAGGGCGTAATGCCGTCATGGGGTAGAGAGTGGATCACACATCTTTTCAAGCAGGCCAATAAGAATCTAGCCGACAAAGCCTTCCGAGATAAAGGTCTTTTGGCTTGACGATGGAAAATTTAAAAAGTGTTACCTTATTCATACTCACTGTAATATCCCTAGTTAATAATACAGTATTAATATTTTCTAAAATTTTTTTTGCTATACTTATATTAAATTGATTTATGACCTATTATTATATTAATAAAAATTATTTTGAGATATTAAATGTTAATTTGGCTTTATATATTATTACTATTATTTTCTTCAATATTTTTAATTACGATTACTATTATTATTGTTGTTACTTGTTATTAGCAGTTGTAGTTATCAATAATTATTGATGTTATTATTGTGAATATTATTAATATTATAATTAATATTATTGTTAAATTTGATTGTTATTAATTACTATTATTAATATTAGTTGTTATTAATATTATTGTTGTTATTGTTGTTGTTATTATTTTCTTCTTCTTTTTCCAAAGCCCATTCAATCAAGCCCACTCTTGCCAAGTCCATTCCCTTCTTCTCTTATTTTCCTTTATTTCTTTATTTATTTTAATTTTTCCCAACAACCCAAACTAAGCCCAGCCTACAAGCCCAGGCCAAGTTCTTCCTCATATATTTCTTCTCTAATTCTTCTTCTCACCTTTTCTCTAGCCCTAACCCTAGCTCGTTGTCTCCCATGTGTTCTTCTTCTCCTCACTTCTTCTTTTCTTTTCTTCTTCTCCTCCCCAACCTCTCCTCCTTCCTCTGAACCTTACCGCTCGGCCTCATCATTGTTAACCTCACGCAAGCTTCCTCATATCCACCTACAATACCCGCCCTCCGAGCTCCTCTCCAGCGCAACCATGAGCTAGCAGCACACACGTATGCTGCCTTCCACGCTGTCAGAGACCCACCGCCCAACAGCAGCAGCAGCAGCAGCAGCACCCGCAGCCACGACCTGCCTCATCCCCGTCGATGATGACAACACCGACAGCCATGCCCACCCCTTCTCAATTTTCCATCTCCCTCTTCTTCATCTCTCCATCTCCAACCACACCTTCTCCTTTTCTCAACCTCAAGCACCCCATCATCCTCAACCCACCATGATCTGCCCAGGCAACCTGCCTCCTAGCCGTCGTTCTCTCACTCCATCACCAGAGCTCCGCAATCTCCTCCATGTGCTGCCGCACCAGCCATGGCCAATCTTCCCCGTCGGCAAGCTGGCAGTCCTCCCGCTTCTCCGATCTTCTCCGCATCATCGCGCAAGCTTTCCCTATGACCATCGTGATTCCCCCTTTCCTATCCAGGTTCTCTCTCTAAATCTCTCTTTGTGTGTAAATGTGTGTGTTGTGCGCGCGCGCGCGTGGTGTGTTTGTGTGCACGTCTGTGTTTGTGTGCACGTGTGTGTAGGGTATGTGTGTTATTATTTCCCCTTTGAGTGTTGTTTTCCATTATGCTTGCAAAGGGGAAAAACTTACAATAAAAGGTTTGAGGAGCTAAATTACAAGTATTCTTAAAAAGATTACAAGTAGATCTCCTCAGAGATTCTGGAGAAGTGTTCCGATAGGAGTCTGGTCAGCGCGCGACCACTTTGTCCCTTTGACGATGCGAGCGATGAGATTCCCTTCTCGCCTAGTTCGGGGAATCAGAGAATAGAAGGTTGGTAGAACCCTCTTGTTGCTTCTCAAAATCGCCTTCAATTAGGAATTCCTTCTCGCCTGGTTCCGAAGATTCCTTGAGAAGAAGGACGACGTTAGGGTATCAACACCCTGGATAGAGAAAGCAATTCTCTAAAAGGTCTCTGAATTCGAGAGCGCACGGTGTGTTATGAAGAAGCCTCTGCTTGTGGAGTCCTCTCTCTTGTCTCGTGCGTCCGTATGCGTGCCTCTTCTTGTACCCCTGGTGAGCTATTTATAGGGAGAGCAAGGGTATAATCGTCCCTTGAAAATATGGAAACAGATTGAATCAAATCTGTTTAAATCTGGGAAGTAGCCTTGCTGCGAGGCTAGGATCAGCTTCTGCGAAGCTAGAATTGGCAGGTCGGTTGATCTTCTTGATCCTTTCCATATCGTAGGAGGATTCCCCCTGATCTTCTTACTCGTTTTAGGAGAGTCAAGAGATTGTGGCAATCAACTGCCAAATTTGATCTCTGATTTGATCTTAATTGGATTTGATCTGATTGGATCCGATCTCATCTGGAGATTTGATTGGTCAAAGGTTGACCATAGCAGACCAATGGCGGCGATGCCCGCTTTGAACTCACAGCGGAGCTAGAGGCAGCTTCTGGCGAAGTCCGAAAGAAACCCTTTGGCGGAGCTGGAAGTCCTCTGTGGCGAAGTTGCAAGTTAGCTTCCTGGCGAAGCTTTGGATGGCTTCGAGGCGAAGTCGAGTGATATTAGCCTCTCAAGCGAGGCTATCCCTTTGGGCTCATGCGATGCTAAGTGCTAGCACCTTTAGACCTGCTGAGGTCAGTTTAGAAACAATCCGGGTTCACTGTCTGCTTGCTGGATCAGTGGAGTCCAAGTTGCTTCCTTGTCCCTCGGAGATGGGTGAAAACTGGTCTTCAGCTTGTCTGTCACTTGTCTTTTGTAAATGTCAACAAGTTTAGATATTGTTCGGACCAATGAAAATCTTGTCTTTTTTAAGTGTCAACAAGACCCCCTCAAAGTTTTCAGAAGTCTGCAATAGCTCAGACTTCGAAATACTTTGAACTGCTTCGATCGGTGGTGTGTGGAGTATGAATGTCGCCATGATAGTTGAGTTTGGCTTCGCTTTGAATCCTGCTTTGGGATGTAGATTCGCCGAGGAATCACGTAGATTCGCGTTTGGGTAGCTTCGCAGCTAGATAAGTTCGCTCTGGAACATCTGTCGCTTTCCCGAGGCCAACTGCCGTGGGCCGGTTACGAGGAGGATTACTCCTTTCTTCGCGCTGATCGAGGGAGATATTCTCCGATTTGCACGTTTCTAAGGGAGGATATTCCCTTTCTTCAAGGCGCCATAAGTGCCTTTATGAGGGAGACGTTTCTCCCTTTGCACGGTTCCAAGGGAAGCCGTCCCTGTTCTCAAGGCGCAGTAAATGCCTTAAATGCGCTCGTGCTTCCACGCTTGAGGCGGCAGCGCTCAGGCCATGGGGCCTATAAATAGGACACTTGAGATCCTCTGAAGAGAAGTGATTTGCTCTTCTCCTCTTCTCTTGGTTTGAGAGAGATACTCAGATCTCTGAACTAGTGGGAATGCCCACTCTGGTCATTATCCAGCCAAGGACTGGTAAGTCTTGATCATTCAACGACTTCACCGATTTCAGGAATTCATCTCCCTTAATTCAGCTTTAGCGGCTGCTTCAGGGATTAGCTTCCTTGTTCTCCACTTAACTGATCTGCGGAGAAGGATTTTGACATAGCTTCCCAGCGAAGCTATCATTCTGACTTGATCACAGAAAGATCACTGCATGTTAAGTCCACTGCACAGGCAGAACTTGGGACCTGGTATCTTCAAGGTTGAGCCAGTCTTGCCATATAGGTGAGGCTAAGACTGTGTCCCATAGGATCAGTCTGGCTTAGCCATATAGGCGAGGCTAGGACTTGGCGTTTGCTGAGCTAGCCCATCATCACTGTGCAAGCGAGGCTTATCCTCTGCTCCAATCGAAATCGGATTGCTTCGCCCCAAAGAATTCGGCTTTAGCGCTTTTGCAGTATCTTTGTGTTTAACTGTTAATCTATTTCAGTTTGCATTGCAGTGAGCTATGTTCGCCAATCTTGTGTCTTAATGAAAGTGACCGAAAAGTTGCCTTATGCTTCCCCAGTTGAAGCTTTACTTTTAAGCAGGAGGAACAACTTGGGGCAGCTGATGTGTGTCCCAGAGGCTATTGGCAGCCTCTTATCCGAGATGATTCGTTCTGAGGTGAGGCTGGTGGCCGCTTATCCGAGATGATCCACTTCGGGAAGGCGGATGTCACACCTGTTAGATTACTGACATCACTGCCAATTCCCATTATAGGTGATCTATCGTGTTGGCGGTGATAAGTTCATTGCCAATTTTTTCCCATTATAGGTGATCTATCGTGTTGGCAGTGATAAGTTCATTGCCAATTTTCATCAAAGGTGATCCAGCTTCTTGGTGGCAAAATCTGCCATTTTTGTGGAGAATTATGGTCGTGTCCTTGTGGCACAACTGGTTACGGCCTTGTGCAGGAGGAAGGCCTTTCGTGTCCAGCTGGTCTGGTCTGGAAGCAGATAAAACCACTTGTGTATGTCTTTTACGCAAATGATCTTGCTGAGCAACTGAATCTATTGTATGAAACACAACCTTGATGTAATATCAATGTACCTTTGCTCTTAAATCAATGAAAGTTTATCTTCTGCTCATCTGATTTTTGCCTGCTTTCATTGAGAATTTGGCCATGGCAGGGCTAAACTTTGTGCAGAGTTAAGGACAGGGTCCTTTTGAATGAGCTTCGCACGATGCTGGCATATCGGCGAACTGTGCCTTTAGTGGGTTAAGGCCACCTCTTTGGCGAAGTTCTTGATGAACTTGTGCGAAGTCCGCACCTTGATTCATTGGCGAAGTTAAGCCTTAGCGGCTGAATCAGCGCTTCTCGGGAAGGCGCTTTAGGCGGCGTTTCAAATTAATTTGAAACAACAGCCTGTACTATTTTCGAGGCGTTGTTTCAGGCACTGATTGGCCTATAGAAGCCCAATCGGGCTGAGAGAGAGTCATCACTTCTCTTTGAATTTTTCAGAACATTTGACTCTTCTTCTTCTTCCTTCTTCTTCAAGAATTCAAGAACTTCCACAGTTCTTCAATGGCGCCCAAGAGACGAGCGGGAAAAGAGATCGCAACCTCTGCAGCAGAGGGTCCTTCTCCTCCTCCGGTCATCGAACGACCAATCGCCGGTAGGGAACTTTCCCTTTTGATTAGAAACTGTCGTCTCTCCTTTAAGGCCGACTTCTGGCTGTCCTTGGATAAATCCAACATGAGAACAATCATGGTCTCGTGATTTTAGGGAGTCCAATTCCCTGATTTTACTTTGATTTCTTGATCGGGAATCCAAGAACTTAAGAGTTCTTCTTCAAGCTTCCAAGCGAAGTTAACTTTTAGGCGGTTCACATCCTGTTGAATGACAGGATGCGAAGCTGTCCTTTGAAATTTGACAGAAAAGGACCGTAATGCCCTTCTGACGAAGTTATCCTTCGAGGTTTTGTCACATCCTGTTGTTCGAAGCTAAGCTTCCAAAGCGAAGCTAACACTTGGATGTTTTCTGCATCCTGTCCTCGTGTGGGATGCGGAGTTACACTGCAGCTGTGAAGCTAAGCTTCGGGACGAAGCTATCGTTTAGGCCAATCCTTGCTCAGAGGGTGAGGCTATGCCTTGTCAAATTTTGTGTTCTGATTTTAGCCCTCTTTCGGCTGATGAACTAATCATAGTTTCTCTTTGTTCCTGCAGTACACTATACTCCTGGTCCTTCAAACAACCTGTTCGGGATGACCATGGGATCGGATGGCAATATCAGCTTGCAATTTCAAGGGCAGGCTTCTCTGTTCAGTGAGCGGAGTTCTCTTGTCAGAGATACGCTTATTCATGGTGGTGATCAATATACCACGAGGAGTATCCTGACCACAGCTCCCTTGAAGACATCGACCGTCGAATTTATAGGAAGCCCGATTTCATGTTCGGGGATGCCGCACCAGACCCTGACCACCAATTACATGCAGGGGAAGGGCAGTGGATTTTCCAGTTGGATGGCGAGAGGTTCTACCTTCCGTCCAACAAGCGCCATTTTTCTTTGTCTTCCTTCCAGTGCGTGACGCAGGCTCAGAAGATGGCATGGGATGTGAGCCGAAATACCGACTCTGTTCACATAGGAAAATTGATGCTTCAATCTCCTGGTTATGCAAGAGCGGGGCCTCCTCATTGCATAATGGGCCTGCATCCTGGGAATGTGTCGCGGGACATCCCAGTGGGAGAAAATCCTGCAGTGGCGTTGACCTTTGGCAACCAATTCTTCAAGGTTAATGGGAACTTCCCGACCACTGATTTCAGGACTCCAGGCTGGATTCACCCTCCGAAGGCATGGTGGGTGGATTTGACTACTTACATCCTTGCTCATTTCGAGGAGGATTTGGAGAGGCTGAATCTCTACGAGGCCGTCAGGGCGACCTGCCACGGTATTGAGATGAACGTGGCATGCTTTTACGCCATTTTTGAATTGTATTGCCCAGCTTCGGGGACTTTCTTCACCCCTGTCGGTGAGTTGGGTATGGCCTTGCATGAGATGTGGGAAGTCTCTGCTCTGCCTTTTGGGTCTCTTCCCTATGAAGAATACTTTCCATGCGAGGCAGAGTTGGCTCTTCTGGAGAAGCAGGAGCCTGCCTTGTTCGAGACCTACCGGGAGTTAATGTGCCACTTGTACATTTGCTCCAGTATGCATGGGGGCAGTAAGGGAACCTCCTGTAGCTTGAAAAGCTGGGGAGACTATTTCTTCCTAGATATGGAGAATGCTCCTGAAGCGGCTCATTGCGGAGTTGCTGATGAAGACATCTTTGACCGGATGCAAAAGCACTCCCAAGGGAATCTAGTTGTGAAGGAAGACGATGGTCCCTTAGGGCAGGGTGATATTCTTTGAAGCTTCCATCATCAGGCTCGCAGGCCGATGTCCCGGAAGGCACTTCTGGCTGGTTTCTTGACAGTCTGGCTGAAGAGGTGCGTGGTGCCATCTTCTTCGGGTGACATCGTTCATCCGAATGTTTTACTGCCCGCTGTTCGTTTGGTTCATGGTCGTCCTCTGGGACTTCTCTCGGCCATGGTGTGCTGTATCCAGAGAGGCCTTCGTGCATTGACGAAGGCTTTTTGCAGGCCACCAACGACGAAGCGTGGAAAGGGGACCATTTCGCCCCGCGATGGACCTAACCCCAGAATAGGTCTGCCGTATACTTACTTGATGGCGTGGTTCGCCTTGCATTGTCCTTCTCTAATCGAAGCTGGAGAGGATCCCCCGCAAGATGTTCGAATGGCGCTCCTCCGCTGATTCGAAGGATGCTCATGGCAGAAGACTTACGTGGCTGAGGCCCATAAACTAGTACGTCGCTATGACGTCTATAGTCTTTTCCGTTGTTTTTCCCGTATTCAGGGTGCAGGCTATGGGGAAGAGTTCAAAGATGGGGAGGGGCATTCGTCCCTGAGCCGGGGAATTTTTGAGTGGCTGGTCAGCATCCGGCCTTCACATTTGTTGTACAGAAGCGGGGATACCTGCTACCTGGAGCCTTATATTCCAAGTCGGTTTGCCCGTCAGTTTGGGTATGACCAACTGTACGTGGGCAACCCGAATCTCAATTTGGCTTTCATGGGGAGCCTCATTGATGGAGCCCATGCCTGGAGATTTTTCATTGCGGGCTGTACCGAGGCGCGGCTGCGTACGCCGTTGAAGAATCCCAATCTTCTGATGACTGTGCTTCTGTCAGTGGTATTCCACTTCCAACTCCACACCTCTCGAATTCAAGGTGAACAGTTCTGGTGTGAAGTTAATTTCTCAGCGGCTGAGGCAGAAGGCTTCTGAGAAAAGGGGAGGCAAAAGGGTTCGCACCCCAGGTATAGAGGAGTTCGTTGCTGTGGAAGACAGCGAGGCCTCAGATGCCGAAAGTCCTCGCTTCGAGGTGGGAACGGGGGCTGAGACTCCTGCAACTGGCTCTGGTGTGATGGGGACGGCTCCCCGTCATTATGTAGAAGAAGTGGAGGAAGAGGATTCTGAAGTCCACTTCAAAAGAAAGCGGGCAGGTAGCTCTCGTAGGAAATCGTTGGCGAAGAAGCCCCGCCGTCAAGCTCCTACGATTGTCGTAGAGGGTCATCCCTCTACAACGATTCCTCCTGCTGCCCCATTAGCAGCTGAACCGTCGGTTGCTGAGCCGACTAGCGGTGAATTCGCTCCGGGTCTGGGTAAGATTAACCCCGTCCATATAATACGCCTTTTTGTGTGTTCCCACTGACTTATTATCAATTCTGATGCAGGAGCTGAGGCGGCTGGAGAGCAAGGGGAACATTATGATCCCCTATTTACTTATGGAACTGAAGCTGATTCTTTTGCCCGTCCGAAAGAGTCCGGAGGTGATGCGGCCGACATTGGTCCCTCGGGCGCTGGGACTTCTAAAGGAAGTCCTGTGGCATCAAGCTCTATTGGGTGGTCCACAGGAGATTCGGCAAGCGAAAGCGGACCAGCTATTCGTGCTGATTCTGCCAAAAATTTCCTGATGGAGCCGCTGGAGACTGATGTGGCTGACGAGATGTTTGAGGCGACATCATCCTTTGGTATTGTCCTAACCTCTTGGCTTCTTTTGCATGTAGTGTCCCGACTAATCGCAGTCTTATTACAGGTGTTCGGCCTCAAGATGCATCGGCTTTAAGAGGGCCAGAAGATTTCCCCAAAGGGTTAAGGGGTGACATGAGCGCTTCAACCACGGCTGATGCTGCTGTGTTGGATGCGCTGTACGGCGACCTACCTTCTTATCGGCCCAAGTCAGCCGAAGGATCAGAGGTTGAAGGGGGAGCAGTTCCGGAGGTGTCCTCACTCCCAGCTATATCAATGAGTGAGGTGCCGACAATTTTGCCAAGTGCGGAGCTGAGGGTGATTACAAGCCCTACTTCCCCAACCCTGGTGGTTGAGCCTGCTGTTCAGGAGATGGTTGCCAGCCCTACCTCAGCGGTGGCTAGCGCACTGATTTCCATGAAGACTCCGCAGAGATCACTGACAATCTGCCCTGCTGTTGATGTTCCCATTGCTCCTTCCACGATAGTGTCGACCAGGCTGGTGGATTTCTCTGAAGTTACCTCTCTACCAGAAGTGGCCGAGGTTGAGAACGATTACATAGGTGACCTCGTCGATAACTTTTATAAAGGCTTAGGGCGAACTATCGACCTGGTTTTGAAGGGCTCGACTATGCCGTTCTCAAAGTTAAAGGTGGTCCTCTCCCGTGGCATTGAAAGTATTTGGGATTTTGAGGGGTATCACCAGGCTACTGCTTTGGAACTCCTGGTGGATGAATTTTAGAAGGATGTAGAGGAATGGCGCCGTCTCAGCTGTTCGGACCTGGAGTCTTTAGTTGATGAGCGGTTTGCGCGTCTTGTCGCTCAAAAGCACGAGGCCCGGCTTGCCGCTCAAGAGGCTACTAAGGCTATCTCTTCTGACTTGAAATCCTTGGAAACAAGGCAGGAAGAGGTCGGAAGTGCGATTGACGCCTCCACCAGTGCTCTTCTTGACGCTGAAGACAAGATTGGGAAGGCCGAGGAAATGATCAGGAAAGCAAATCTTATTTTATCCAAGGCTAAACTGGTGCGTCTTGAAGAAACTGCGCGGCTTGAGCAGCTTAAGGCTCAAGATGAAGAGCTCTCTCAGCAGGGACTGTCACAGAGGGCAACTTTGGTGGAGGTTGAAGCTCGTCTGACCCAGGCAATGGATTTCAATGAGGCCGAGCTGAGGTCGCAAGCGCTTGACCAGGCTGCTGATGACAGGAGGACGAGGCTGGACTCCCTTGGAGAGCGGCTCAGATCTTACAGTGTGCGCCTGTAGCTCCATGTACTTTATCCTTTTGGAGTGAATGAAATTTTTTTTCTTTTGTCGAATCTCCAATCTTGTTCTTCTTTCTGAATTGCGGTTCCAAATTGTATTGCAATTTCTTGAGAACATAGTTCTTGTTGGGTTGGATAATGAGACTTGGCTATCTGTCAGTTCAGAGGTCGCGATGACATAACTGGTTGAGACACCACCAAGCCCGAAATCGGTCCTTGTCGGATCGAAAGATGAGACCTGTCTTTTGTAAATGTCAATAGGGCTCGGAATTGAGACTTAGTTGTCTGCTGGTTCAGAGGTCGCAATGACATAACCGATTGAGACGCCGCCAAGCTTCAAAATTGGTGATACTTATCTTTTGTAAATGTCAATAAGTATCGAGACCTGTCTTTTGTAAATGTCAACAGGGCTCGGAATTGAGACTTGTCTTTTGTAAATGTCAACAGCTCAAAATTGAGACTCGGCTGTTTGCTGGTTCAGAGGTCGCAATGACATAACCGTTTGAGACGCCACCAAGCTTCAAAAATTGGTGATACTTATCTTTTGTAAATGTCAATAAGTATCGAGACCTGTCTTTTGTAAATGTCAACAGGGCTCAAGATTGAGACTTGTCTTTTGTAAATGTCAACAAGCTCAAAATTGAGACTTGGCTGTCTACTGGTTCAGAGGTCGCAATGACATAACCGATTGAGACGCCACCAAGCTTCAAGGGTGGTGATACCCGTCTTTTGTAAATGTCAACGAGTATCGAGACCTGTCTTTTGTAAATGTCAACAGGGCTCGGTTGAGACTTGTCTTTTGTAAATGTCAACAAGCTCAGAATTGAGACTTGGCTGTCTGCTGGTTCAGAAGTCGCAATGACATAACCGATTGAGACGCCACCAAGCTCAAAGTTGGTGATACTTGTCTTTTGTAAATGTCAACAAGTATCGAGACCTATCTTTTGTAAATGTCAACAGGGCTCAGGATTGAGACTTGTCTTTTGTAAATGTTAACAAGCTCAAAATTGAGACTCGGTTGTCTGCTGGTTCAGAGGTCGCAATGACATAACCGATTGAGACGCCACCAAGCTTCAAGGGTGGTGATACCTGTCTTTTGTAAATGTCAACGAGTATCGAGACCTGTCTTTTGTAAATGTCAACAGGGCTCGGTTGAGACTTGTCTTTTGTAAATGTCAACAAGCTCAGAATTGAGACTTGGATGTCTGCTGGTTCAGAGGTCGCAATGACATAACCGATTGAGACGCCACCAAGCTCAAGGGGTGGTGATACCCGTCTTTTGTAAATGTCAATGAGTATCGAGACCTGTCTTTTGTAAATGTCAACAGGGCTCAGGATTGAGACTTGTCTTTTGTAAATGTCAACAAGCTCAAAATTGAGACTCGGCTGTCTGCTGGTTCAGAGGTCGCAATGACATAACCAATTGAGGCGCCACCAAGCTCAAAAGGTTGTAATGGAGTTTGGGAAAAAGTCTCGTTTTGACGAGAGAATCACTGTCATAGGTTTAATGTTAACGTAACAGCGGAATATGTTTGTGGCCTTACCATTCTATGGATGAGAATTGGTAAGTGATTTTGGAGGTCTCGTTCTCACGGGAAGAAACGAGGGAATCACTGTCATAGGTTTAGTGTTAACGTAACAGCGAAATGTATATGTGGTCTTACCATTCTATGGATGAGAATTGGTAAGTGACTTTGGAGAGGGAATCAAATGGGAACGGGTCCCTTAGGATTTTTAGCAAACCCCCAGCTGTCAACGGGTTTGATATGCCTTTACCAACTACCGTTTGAGTTGGGCTAGCCATGCTATTCACCTCAGCATGATGAGTTGTCGAGGACTTATGTTGGGCTTAAAAGCCAACATTTTCCTCTGTCCTTAATCGTTAAGGATATTGGATTGTCTGGTTAATATATGCATAACCTTGATTCTCCTTTGGGACAGCCAGTACGTGACCAGGTTCCCACTGGTTTACAGTTGTATTATCTCGCTTGGAGGAAGAGAAAGGCTCTCTTTGTGTGTACTTTGGACACGAAGATCTTGATCAGAGGTGTAGTGTTAACTTGATCATGGGAAGGATCCTTGATTAAGGATAATACTTCTTTAAGAATTTGCCATTGATCGGCATCATGAGTAGGTCGCCATCTGAGGTCATGAGGCGGTATGCTCCGTTTGAATAGACTGTTTCTATGACAAACGGTCCTTCCCATTTAGGCTGAAATTTGCCTCTGGTCTTGTGCGTCATAATCATCGGTCGTCTGACGGCTAAAACCAGGTCTCCTTTCTGGAAGACTCTCTGTTTGACCTTCTTATTGAAGGCTTTTGAGATTCGAGCTTGATATAGCTCAATATGTTGCTGAGCTTGTAGCCGCTTCTCATCTAGGGCTTCGAGCTCTTGAAGACGCAATCGATCATTATCCTCTAATGTGATCTTAGTGGTCAGAGCGACTCGCAATGATGGCATCTGGATTTCCAACGGGATGACTGCTTCGCACCCATATACCAGGAAAAAAGGCGTATTACCTGTCGGTGTTCGAACCGTGGTCCGGTAGGCCCAAAGACATTCGCCAAGCTTTTCGTCACAATCTCGCTTGTTCGAGGAGACAAATTTCTTGAGTAGCTTGATGATCGTTTTGTTGAATGCTTCCGCCAAGCCATTAGCGGCGGGATTATAGGCAGTAGAAGCCACATTCTGAATTCGGTATTTATCGCAGAACCGATAGAATACTTGGCTTGTGAATTGGGGACCGTTGTCGTGGATGATCCGCCTAGGGACACCAAATCGATGGATGACATGGTGCTTGATGAAGTTAACCACATTAGAGGTTTTGACTTCAGCCAATGGTATGGCTTCTGCCCACTTTGAGAAGTAATCGGTTATTGCCAGGATGAACCGGTGACCTTTTGTCGAAGAGGGGCTGATTGGCCCTACGACATCTATTCCCCATGCTTCAAATGGCCATGAAGCAACTGTTGGGTGGAACAACTCCGAAGGCTGGTGTATGAAGTCTGCATGAACCTGACATGCTTTACACCTCCGTGCATATTGGATGGCATCGGCTATCATGGTTGGCCAATAGTATCCCAGCCTATGCAACCTGTCCTTAAGTTTTGGACCTGGCTGATGAGCGCCGCAAATGCCATCGTGCGCTTCTTGGAGCGCTTCCTGTGCCTCTGAATGAGAAAGGCAACGGAGCAGAACACCGTCATATGAACGACGGTAAAGTGTCTTCAAAGTCGGATCGTAGTAGAAACGGAGAGACCTTCGTCTGACGGACGCCGCTTCTTTAGGATCGTCTGGGAGCAGATCGTGCAAAGCATAGTCAATGAGAGGAAAGCGCCAATCTCTCGGCTCAAGATCCGTGGAGACATTATAGACTTCTCGAGTCCTTAGCATGTGCTTGGAGCATACAAGATGTCGAGTTGCGACCGTGAGGTGATACTCGGTGTCGGCTGGCAAGGCTAGTGTTGTTGCTAATGCAGCAAGAGCGTCCGCCTTGGTATTTTGAGATCGAGACACATGCCTGATATAGAAGCCTTCAAATAGGTTGGCCAATTCAACGGCCGTGTGATAATAAGGCACCAAGTCCTCATGGCGGACTTCATATTCGCCTTTAACTTGATTGATGATCAGTTTTGAATCGCCATAAGCTTCGAGGTATCGTACCCCCATTCCATGGGCGAGTTGAAGACCAATGAGCAGGGCATTATATTCTGCTACATTGTTGGAGCATGATTCTGTCAAAGAAAATGCTCTGGGAAGAACATGGTTCTGCGGGGAGATAAACACAACCCCCACTCCGGCAATAATCTTGCCTTTAGGGCCCATTCGGCGATGCCCCATCAAAGAACATCTGCCACACTTCCTCGTCTGAGGTTGCATAAGACTCGAAGACTTCATCAGGGATATCTTCGTGAAGTTTTGAATGTTCCAGAACTGGATGAGCAGCCAAGAACTCTGCAAGGGCCTGGCCTTTAACCGCCTTCTGAGGGATGAAGATCATTTCGTATTGAGACAAAAGAAGTGCCCACTTAGCCAATCTTGAATTCAATGATCCTGGCTTCGTCATAAGAAGACGCAATGGGTTTACTCTGGAGATGACATGTATGGTCTGGCCGACCAAATAATGTCGTGTCTTCTGAACAGCGAAGACGAGAGTTAAACACTCTTTCTCGATAGGGTTGTAGCGAGATTCCACTCCTATGAGAGTTCTGCTTAGATAATAAATGGCCTGCTCGTGGCCATTGTCATCCTTTTGAGCGAGGAGGGCACCGAGAGAGTAGTCCAGAGCTTTTACATAAAGCAAAAACGGTTTCCCTGATGTAGGGGCCACTAAGACTGGAGGCTTTGTGAGGTACCTCTTGATGTCTTCATAAGCTTCCTGACAAGCTTGATCCCATACGAAGGAAGCACCCTTTTTCATGAGTCGGGTGAACGGTTGACAGCGGCCTGAGAGATTTGCAATGAATCTTCTGATATAAGCCAGCTTGCCTTGCAAGCCCCTGAGCTCTTTAAGGTTCCTTGGTGGATGCATGCTCTGAATGGCTTTGACTTTGTCTGGGTCAAGATGAATCCCCTTTGATGTGACAATAAACCCAAGGAACTTGCCGCTTGAAACTCCAAGAAGGATTTTGTCGGATTCATTTTCAATTGATGAGCCCGCATTATGTCGAACATCGTTCTCAGGTCGCGAAGATGTTCATTCTTGTTGCGGCTTTTGACGGCAATGTCGTCGACATCGCACTCCACCGTTTTTCGGGGATGATCGCGGAAGATCGTACTCATTGCCCGCTGGTAGGTTGCTCCAGCGTTCTTCAGTCCGAAGGGCATTACAGTGTAGCAGTATACCCCCAATGGTGTTCGGAACGAAGTATGCTTCTCGTCGTCGGGATACATCTTAATCTGGTTGTACCCTGAAAAGCCGTCCATGAAAGACATCCTTTCGAATCCACATATGTTGTCGATCATGACGTCGGTGATGGGCAGTGGGAATTCGTCTTTGGGACAGGTCGTATTGAGATCACGGTAGTCGATGCAGATCCGTATTTTCCCGTTCTTTTTGTGGACGGGGACGATGTTGGCTACCCAATCTGGATGTTTTTCCTCCCGGATGAAGCCACATGCAATGAGCTTGTGAACTTCGGCTTCAATAGCTTCCATAATGTTCGGGCGAAATCGACGTTGTTGCTGCTTGACTGGCTTGACGTCAGGCTTGATATTTAGACGGTGCATAGCGACCTGTGGATCAAGTTCAGGCATATCTTCGTAGCTCCACGCGAAGACGTCTATGTACTCTCTTACGAGTATTATCAATTCTTCCCTTTCTGTAAGTGATAGGCTTTCACTTATAAAGATGGGCTTAGGGTGGTCTTGATTACCCAAGTTGACCTGCGTCACCTTGTCTTCAGTAGGTGGTTCGCGCGATTCGAATCGCTTTTCCCATTGAAGGTCTAATTGCTGGGCCCATGGTTCTTCGTCAGTGGCTTCTGCGGGCTCCAATTGACTGCTTGAGGTCATATTGACAGTGAGGTTTTTGAACATTCCTCCTATACTGACATCTGAATCCCACTTGGAGGATGAGGCTGAATGTGATGGAACTGATCCATCGTCCTTGGCTTGAACCATTGCTGACGATGTGGGTGTAACATACCCTAACCCCCTGCGTGTACTATCATAGCAATTTGCAGGCTTCCCTTTAGGCACAAAGTTTCGCATCAAACCGCACCTTCCTTTTCCGAAATTCAGGCCTGCTCCATGCTTCAAGTTGTACCCCATTTTCTTCATAATATGGCGCGCTGACTGCGCGTAATGAAAGAATTGTGGAGTGTCTGAGTCTGAACTTGAATATGCGACCGTGGGTCCCCGTGGTTGGGTTCTACCGAAGATTATCGGTAACTGACCTTCTTTGGATGGCGGAATTACCAAGATGGCTCCTTCTGCGGATTCCGTGGGCGTGCTGGCCGCACTCGGTTTATGTAAAGGCATGTGTAGAGAGCTATCCGTAATGGATTCAAATAGCCCAACAGTCGCGGGATAATCAAAAGAAATATTATCATTAATTACCTATTCACCTTCATCCACTGAAGGAGTATTACATAGGGGATTATTGAGACATGCTATAATTGGTTCACCAATCAGAATGGCTGGCATGCCTGCTTCGGATTCTGAATCCGCCTCGTTGCCACTTTCATCATCGTCCGGCAACGGTTCTTTAGGTGTCCCACCGGCCTCTTGAGACAGGAGAGTGTCAGTGAAGTAATTTTCCACCCCTTGAACGGTTGCTTCTCAGCAAAGACAGTTCGTACTGTCGCGTCATCTTCAACATATTTGAAGCATTGGTGCAGAGTAGAGGGAACGATCCAGTTGGCATGGATCCATGGCCGTCCCAGCAGCAGGTTATATGACGTGTCAGCGTCAATGACATAGCATGTTACTTCTGACTTCAGGCTCCCGATTCTGCAACGGAGTCAAATTTTTCCCAGTGGGTGGCTGCTCCCGGCGTTGAAACCGTATATTGTAGTAGTGGTTGCAGACAACCTGTACAGCGGTATGCCGAGGAAGTAGAGAAGCCTTTTGGGGATGATGCTGAGTGCGGACCCTGGATCGACTTGTATTCTTTCAATACACGTTGAACCAATATATCCGCTATAGTACAGAGGTCGATCGTGCTTGTTGTCTTTGAGAAGCATATCTTCCGCCGTGAATGTAATAGCAGGCACCTTGGATTGTGTATGGTAACATTCTGGGCAAGGAGACTGAACGTCGTTGTTAGGGACCTCAGGCATGCATGTCAGAAAGGATTCTGAATTGGCTAGCGCATCCCTGAGTGCTTCTCTTGTCTCTTTAGAGAGACAAATGAGCTCGTGTATAGTGATACGAGCTGGGATATTGGCCAGCTGAGCCAATACGTCAAACCGAAAGGGCTTATCAAACCCTTGGCCTGGCGGTTTCTTCAACACGTGGTCGAATCGTACCTCCTTAGGTCTTTCTTTTCCCTTGGTTGGGATTGGAGTGGTTGCTGGTGCTTGTACTGACGTCGTTTGCTGTTGTGTCTCGTCAGTAGACTTTTCATACTGCCTTAAGTATGATTTTTCGGATCGGGTGCCCGTCTGCTGAGGCGTATCGGCTCGCGCCGTGCAAGTAAGCTTTTCCCCTTCTGAATTACTGAGGGAAGCCAATGTAAGATTGCCGTCGTCTGGCAGAATGGAGATGACATTGCAAGATTTGCCCTTTGACTTAGGCTTCTTTGAATCCCAGTGTTCGTCTTGGACGAGGTCTGGGTGTATCCACATGACCTCACCTGTCCCCAATGTTAAGGGAACAAGACCCTTATTGTTTTGAGTTGTAGCTGGAGGATGCTTGACGTCCAACCGTGGAGCGAGGACTGGATAAGTTCCGTCAGGCACTGTGACCTTTGGAGTTTTGCCGAACTCGAGGGTCACCATATTGGCAGTGACTTTCTTCTGCTCCATCTTCAACGTCAGAACCCCGGCATCGACCAGGGCTTGTATTCTGTCCTTAAGGACATAACACTTATCAGTAGGATGGTGGATCATCCTATGGTAGAGGCAGTATTTAGGGTCGTTTGTGCGCCCTATCTCATTGGGACGCCAAGCATCTGGCAGTTTCATTTTGTTCCCTTTGTGGAGCAGATGGAATATCGTGACCACCTGATCGTCTTTGAAGAAGTACTGCTTTGGAGGGAATTTAGGCTCCTAATTGCTGAAGCCGCTCTTCTTGGTCTTTGACTGCACATCTCCGGATAACTCCACAGACATAGTCTCTTTGCCTTTAGCTTGAGAAGATTGCGGTAGGTCGCTACGCCCTTTGTTGTTTGTCCCCCACTTGCCTCTAAGGGCTGATGGTTCGAACTTTTTAGCCGACTTCTCGGCTATTTCTGCTTGTTCGACCAATTCCTTCCAGGTGTGGGCTTTGACAGCCCCCATGCGAACTTCCACTTGGTCTAAGAAGTTGTATCTGCATGTCTGTAAGAGCATTGGTAGTGGCATCCCTGCTGGGCACATCAAAGATAAATTTCTGAACCGTTCAATGTAGTCACGGACAGATTCGCCTTTCTTTTGCACGGTGGAGAGGAGCTTGTCCATGGTTACTTCGGTATCGTCCTCATAGAAACGAGAGAGGAACCGAGTTTCCAGGTCGATCCAGGAATTGATAGAGCCCGGAGGAAGACTTCGGAACCAGTCAAATGCCACCCCCTTCAAGGTGCCAATGAATAGCCTAGCCATGACGGCGTCATTGCTTATAACATTACCAGTCTGAGACCAGAAATAGTAGATGTGCTGATTTGGCGAGCTCTTCCCATCATAGGTATGCAACGTTGGTGGTTTGAACTTCGATGGATATGGTACCGAATCCCACTCCAGCGGGTAAGGACGGACTGCCCCTACCTTTTTTAATTCATCCCTCTGAGCTAGGGATGCGATTTGAGCCTGGAGGCCCTTAAGGACTTCGGCGTCTAAGGAAGAACCCTCCTTGGATTTCTCCGGCCTGGGTTGCTCATTGCTGAAGTGTTCCTCCTCATCGTGATTGCTCCCGGCATCATTGTTATTCCGGTTACTGAGGAGTTGAGCAAGCATCTGTTGAATATTGTCTAAGGCTTCTTGCTGGGTTCTGGAAGTTTGCTCCTGAGCTTCCAAACGTCGATGAAGGTCGTCATTAGCATTATCAGCCATATTGACTGATGCTTTGTCGGTTCGCACCGAGCTAACTGTCACCGAAGAGGCGTACCCACTATCTTCATCTTCTTCATCCGATGATTGGAGTGATCTCCTGGGCTGTGACGAGGCTAGGGCCGTCGAGGAAGAAGGCTGCTCGTAACTGTAGGGTATCGCCACCCTGGATCTGGTGTTTCAGAAAACACCTTCTTCATGCACCAAGACTTCGCCTAAGCCTGGGCTATAATCTGGATCTGGGGACCCTCGTCCTCTTCCGGTCATGTTGACGGATACGGAGGCTGGATCCCGTGAGGTGCTCCTTTTGTGGTGTTTCCTCGGGGCCTGTACAGATAGCCGATCAAAAACTGACCGTCGTCTTGGAGGCGTGGCGGGGATTGGTCCCAGCCGGCAATGGACCGAGTGGAGTGTCACCAGCTGACATCCCACTTGTTGACAACAGGGGGAAGAGTTTCGTCTATCCGTCAACAATTTCCTCAAATCAGACCTAGTTGGGTCTCTGCAATCGAGCGCAAAGGCTCTTTTGGATCGCACATAGGACGATGTCCTGCTTCTTTTATCCCTACAGATGGGATTAGTACTGAATAGTGCTTTGGTTCTAGCTTCGCCATCAGGCGTAAGCTTAGTGCTTGACGCACTGGAAAGCGGAGCACGCTGTGGTGCTTTACCCGCTATGCTGCTGCGAAGGGGACGAACCCGGTGAGTACGCTGTGGTACAGTAGCTTCGCTCGTGAGAACGAGGCCGGCGCGAGGCATTGCTGCTCTTGAATTTGGCGACGGTATGATTGCCGTCTTGACTTTATAATTGGAGCAGACAGGCATCTTGCCTTTTTCTTCGCGAGAGAGGCGCGGTTTAGGCGTAGCTACGCCTGAAGCTTCGGTTGGAGACTTCTGTTTAGGCTTCCATACTCGCCTTGGCAGAGGAGACTTAGGTTCGCAAGGAACCTGATTAGCCACACGCGAGACTGAGGGGTGTTGGCAGAATTCTGCCTCCGGTTTCTGTTTTGAAACCTTGGTCGTGGAAATTTTCCTATGCTTCTGTGCTCGAAGCATTGGGCCACCCCCAGAGAGGACTTCTTCGAATCTTCCTTGATCGAACTGAACCACCAAGTTCTCACAAGTAAAGGAATCAGACTGCGGACGTGCTTCCTTATTGCGCCAAATAACCGCAGTAGGTTCGCAGAGAACCTTTTCTGTCTCCGCAGAGACTTTCCTTGAAGATTTAGCCAGAGGGGCTCTGGCTGCACCATTTTTTCTGAATTCAGAGTTAGACCCGAAGGTCTGATCGTCGCATTGCGACACTTGATTCTCGGCAGTGGAGAATTTCATCCCCAGCGGAGTCGCCATCTTGTTTTCCATTATGTTTGCAAAGGGAAAAACTTACAATAAAAGGTTTGAGGAGCTAAATTACAAGTATTCTTAAAAGATTACAAGTAGATCTCCTCAGAGATTCTGGAGAAGTGTGCCGATAGGAGTCTGGTCAGCGCGCGACCACTTTGTCCCTTTGACGATGCGAGCGATGAGATTCCCTTCTCGCCTGGTTCGGGGAATCAGAGAATAGAAGGTTGGTAGAACCCTCTTGCTGCTTCTCAAAATCACCTTCAATTAGGAATTCCTTCTCGCCTGGTTCCGGAGATTCCTTGCGAAGAAGGACGACGTTAGGGTATCAACACCCTGGATAGAGAAAGCAATTCTCTAAAAGGTCTCTGAATTCGAGAGCGCACGGTGCGTTATGAAGAAGCCTCTGCTTGTGGAGTCCTCTCTCTTGTCTCGTGCGTCCGTATGTGTGCCTCTCCTGTACCCCAGGTGGCCTATTTATAGGGAGAGCAAGGGTATAATCGTCCCTTGAAAATATGGAAACAGATTGAATCAAATCTGTTTAAATCTGGAAAGTAGCCTTGCTGCGAGGCTAGGTTCAGCTTCTGCGAAGCTAGAATTGGCAGGTCGGTTGATCTTCTTGATCCTTTCCATATCGTAGGAGGATTCACCCTGATCTTCTTACTCGTTTTAGGAGAGTCAAGAGATTGTGGCAATCAACTGCCAAATTTGATCTCTGATTTGATCTTAATTGGATTTAATCTGATTGGATCCGATCTCATCTAGAGATTTAATTGGTCAAAGGTTGACCATAGCAGACCAATGGCGGCGATGCCCGCTTTGAACTCACAGTGGAGCTAGAGGCAGCTTCTGGCGAAGTCCGAAAGAAACCTTTGGCGGAGCTGGAAGTCCTCTGTGGCGAAGTTGCAAGTTAGCTTCCTGGCGAAGCTTTGGATGGCTTCGAGGCGAAGTCGAGTGATATTTGCCTCTCAAGCGAGGCTATCCCTTTGGGCTCATGCGATGCTAAGTGCTAGCACCTTTAGACCTGCTGAGGTCTGTTTAGAAACAATCCGGGTTCACTGTCTGCTTGCTGGATCAGTGGAGTCCAAGTTGCTTCCTTGTCCCTCGGAGATGGGTGAAAACTGGTCTTCAGCTTGTCTGTCACTTGTCTTTGTAAATGTCAACAAGTTTAGACATTGTTCGGACCAATGAAGATCTTGTCTTTTTTAAGTGTCAACAAGTGTGTGCACGTATGAGTGTGTGTGTGTGTGTAGGTATACATGTGTATATGTATATATGCGTCTGTTGTACATGTGTCTTGTGTCAGTATATGCGTGAGTGCCCTCTCCCTCTTTGTATGTATGGGTGTGTTATCTCTCTCTTCCCCCTATATCTGTCAGTCTCTCTCTCTCTCTCAATGTGTGTGTTTGTTTGTATGTTACAGTTATGCGAACTTGATCGAATATTTTAGATCTGAACCTAGTAACAGAGAATTCAAATTCATGTTCGTAGAGTGTCGATGCACTAAGCGATTCGAAGGCCCAATACGCAATTTGAAGATTTGGACCAATACGTGCAGTGCAGACCCGACGGTGATTTAGACCCGAATCCGCGTCATTTCATGTGAGTGTTTGTCTTAATTTTTTATTTTATTTGTATGGTTGTTCGTATCATTTCATGTGATATTAGTGAGTGTTCACTTTATTCGTTTAATTTACTTGAGCAGTTATCTGTATTATTTCATGTGAGCACTTGTTTTGTTATGATATGATCGGTGCATTTTACCATTATTCCCTATCGTGAGTATTTATACTATTTGTTTATACATTTTATTTAACTGTGTTGTTATTCAGTGTTAGTTAAATTATCCAATTATTATTAGTTAAATTGTCTGATTTACCAGTACTTAGAAATAGCTACGATGATTATGATTTAGAGTATGGTTCTAATGATTGACTATTCTGATTGGGAGATTGGATTAGTTGGATAGTTGATGTTTCAGTCATGCAGTAGATTATTAGACATAGATTATCTTACCGCATTAGAGTTGAATATATTTCAGATAATTGTTTAGATGTAATCACAATGTTAAAATGTATATGGACTCCGTATTTTAATATTGAGATATTAGTGTTCTATCATTTCATGTATAGTTATTTACCATTTCAGATTCAAAAATAGTTGTGATATACCTTAGACTGTATCTCGATTTGATCTTGAGATCGGTATAGTTGTATTCATGGATAATGGTAGATTTTATATGTATTAATTATCAGACATTGGTGATAAGTCAGATGATTATTTAATTATGAGGATTTGGGTATATTAATTGAATTGAGAGATTTATCGGTTTATTAAACTAATTGATTGATTTCCCGAATACTTGGATCTATATACTGACTTAGTTAAAGTTGGATTAACCTAGGATTATATTCTTTGTGGTGAATTTTGAATAGTGTACATATGAGATTGACGATTATTAGATTATTGATTGTGAATATTTCAAGATCTATTCACTGATGATAACATTTGAGTATATATATGAGCTTGTTGATGTTGAATATTAGATGTAGAGACAATTCTAGATTTCTTATTATTCGAGGATTTTCACTCTTTAATTATGATTTCAGTATATGTTGATTAGTTTAACCTTTAGGGTATCCAGTAGAGTGCTCTTCATGATTGATTATTGCAGTTGTTCAGTTATAAAGATAGAAGTATTGAGATAGTAGTCTTATCAATATGGGTAATCATATATTTTCAGAGGTTTTAACCAGTTATCAGTTATCAGTGTTTAGTGAGACTTTTGTATTTGTGACTCTATATCTCAGTATATTATGAATGGCATTAGTAATTAGTTGTCAGTTATCAGTTGTCATATATCAATTGTCAGTTATCATATATCAGCTTTTAGTGACATCAGTATCAGTTGGAGATATTCGGTTACTATTACACTTTATATTATATTATTTGCATGCACGGGAAAAAAGGGGCAATTGCTTGAAAATACATATCGTGAAGTTTGGAAGGACTTATAATGGTTAACCAAGTTATGGGTTCCACCATGGGGAACCAAGGTAGTATTGGCTACCTAATTATTTAGTTGTCAGTTGTTAGGGTTATGCCCGGACTACGGCACCACACTAGTTATCTTTTTGTATGGGATTGTGGTCTCAGTTATTAGGACAGTTATTAGGGCCTTGCAGCCTATCCTGGTTCAGTGCAAGGAGTGTTAGACCATGGCACCAATCCACGGTACTCTTTCAAGACACATATACTATATTGGCAGGCAGTTACAACAACGTTAACCTTATTTGATATGTGAAATAATGGCTGTCGTATGAGACGCAGTTAAGTATCACATTAGTTAGGTTAATGATTGGTCACTAATATTGCACATTTATTATCATATTCTCATACTTATTATAGAATAAACTCTGCTTTTTCCTAATTAAATGTTTAATTTATTTGCAGGCCCATTCCTAAAGGAGAGTGAAGAGAAATGAGCCCAAAAGCCCATCAAATTTTGAATTAAATTAGAATTAATTCAAATTCAGTAAATCAGGGCAGATCAGGTCGGTTCAGATCGGTTGAAAATCAGTTAGAACAAATCCCTACAAATTGATCGGTTGAAGCCAAGGATCATAGGCCATTTCGTCAAAATCCCGGACTTAAACTGCAAATTCAGCTGAAGATAAAGATAAATTGAGAAGTCGGGGAGCACCAC
Organism: Agave tequilana; assembly: GCA_038442645.1. Taxonomy (NCBI): domain Eukaryota; kingdom Viridiplantae; phylum Streptophyta; class Magnoliopsida; order Asparagales; family Asparagaceae; genus Agave; species Agave tequilana. The sequence continues at coordinate 101,467 of JAVJIF010004467.1, forward strand.
CAACAGGGTGTGGTCACCTGGCCATACCCTGGCCGTGGAAACGCGGCCAAATCCGCGTTTTCGCAGCTTGGTTAGTGAGTTAAGGGGAGCGTTTGCTCCCCCTATCTTCTCACGCCTCTCCCCTCTGGGTTTTTTGCCTATAAAAGGCAGGATTTTCACTGAAAATGGGACGACCATGCAGAGATAGGATTTAGTCCAGTTTTTCATTCTTTGTAGTGTAGGTTTTATTTTCTTTTTATGTAATTTTAATTTCTTTGTAAGTGTTGACTGAGATTTCCTGCACGCAAAATTTGAATATTAGATCTGAGAATTAAAGGTGTGCGAGGTGCTCAATACTAATCCGCGTAGCAAGGCTATGCGGGTCGTGATCCTCAGGGAGGGACTGCGATGGAAGCGTTAAGCAAGTTTCTCTAAAATTTTTATTTTTATTAGTTAAATTAGAAAGGAAGTGGTATTTTCAATGGGTCGGCAAATAAAGAATTGGGAGAAGTTGTGATTTAATCTAAAAAGAAAGAAAAGAAAAAGAAAACTTACCTCTTCAGTCTGCTTACCGTTTGAACCGTTGCGATGATTTACCTTTTCTTGGAAGGCGTACAAGCATGGCGTATAGGATCGTCCGCCTTCCTAACTATGAAATAAAAGCAACTTTGAAGACCTGTTCATCGCCATAGGCCATCAAGGGCTCTTCCTCGGCTAGGTATTCTCGAAGCAGTTGGTTCTCATGGTGGGCAAGACATTAGAGAACAAATAGAAGGAAGTAAATACTGAGATACACACGATTAAATAAGAAGAAAAGAAAATAAAACAATACAAAAATAAAAGCAAACCTCGATTTGATTATTAAACAATGGTGGAAAAATAGAACTTACACCGACTGTCACCATCAGTACAAGTAGATCCCTTCCTCCATGAATACATCATCTCCTCTCAGCTTTTACAAAAGAAAATAAAATTTACAAAGGAGGAAAGAAAATCTAACCTAGAAGAAAGAAGAAAAACCTAAACCCTAACTTTTGGCCCTTGGCTCTTCGCTGGACGCTTTCTGTGTTGCATCTGCAGGGGTATTTATAGGAGTTGGAAGATGTAGAGTCCTAGTACAACTCTCCCAAAAAATCTTATCTCCAGACTTGTGGCACTTATCCATAGAAGTTCAAATCAAATCTGTCCTGCAATTTATTATCCTGTTGATCGCCGAAATTAGCTTATCTACGGACTGAATTGGAAAGTTTGATCAACATAAGAGTTGTAGGGCTTCAAGTCTTCTTTCTGGAGCATTTTGAATCATCGGATTTGCATATCTGTAGCAAAAGTTATGATCTGAATACTAAACATGTACAGTCTAAATCCGAATTTATCTTTAAACTCTTTCCTGCAAGTATTTAGGGTTGAATAGAAGTCTATCCTTCCCTCTTCTTTGTATTTGCAACTTTGGCCCTTATGTATTTGCACTTTTGACATTTGGTATTTGCACTTTTACACCTGGGCTTGGACTGGGCTTGGATATGGGCTTTTGGGCTTCATTAAGCTTTATTTCTTATAAAAATAAGAACTCGAGGCCTGCACACAATAAATCACAAAATATTAATAAATGTGCAGAATTAAATGAATAAATATGAAAATGTGATGGTAAATGTTATGATAAAATGCATTTTTCACTACCAATCACACCCCCACACTTATCTTTTTGCTCGTCCTCGAGTAAAAATAAAGAAAAAGAAAAATTAATCTAACCTAACTCACTTTCGTAGGAATCACGGTTGCACTTAGCACGTGCAACAAGCCGTTAAACCTCTAGGTTACCCTAGAGGACGAGTGTTGTCTCGTGAGGGTTTTCAGCGGATTACACCCACAAAATCCATAAAAAGAAAAATATTTGAATTATATTTGAAGAGACTAAGTAGTCTATAAGTTTTAGGATCCTCATTTTTATTCATTCTTAGACTTAGTCTTTATAAAGTAAATTGTTTTCATTTTAGGTAAGGGTTAAAATTGAACTTCTAATATAGTCTTTTTCGTTACCAAAAATCATATGCATCCTTGTAACTTGGCTAGGAATTCCTTAACTTGGACTCTCATGCCTCTTTAATTTTTTTCTCTTCCTTTTTTTTTTTTTAATATGTATAACTCATCTAATTTTCTTTCGTGTAAGCATCAAGGCTTCTTGAGGCCCTCATACCTAACTAATTGACTCTTAGATGTGTTAATACATATCTCATATTCTTAGTTTTATTAGGCTTTCTAATCCACCCATGTAGCGAACTTAAAGTCGATGACTCCCAAACCGGTTGGCTTTAGGGCACCAGGTGAGAAAACACCCCGCGGACTCAAATTCGAGTGAACTAGGCCCCAAAACTAAGGACTTTATTTTATTTACTCACCTTTAGGCATGAATACTTATGCTTCTTGAGGCACATGTATCAGCTTAATTGGTGAATTTTTTTCCTTTTTTTTTTCTTTTTTTTATGAGGCACAAGGTCTTTGTCTTAGAATCCTAGATATGCATTTGGTATGCATACTTCATTAAGGTAAAAATCAAGACTAATTAATTATTCAATTTCTTCTCCTATACCTAAAAATTAAACAATTTATTTATTTTGACCAAGTTTTTAGAAATCCTAATCATGATTTTCCTAATCCTTAAAACTAACTTAGATTTCTTTCAAAAAATAAGTCAAAATATTCCTTTTTATAACATTTTTTTTTAAATTTTTTTTTCAGATATATATATATTTTTTTTTAGAAGCAAATTTTTGTTAGTTTCTACCTATGTTAGTATGTTAGTAAAGCCCACCCCCACACTTATCTCATGCATTGTCCTCAATGTATGAATGAATGCATATATGCATGAAAAAGAACACGGGAAGGCAGAAAATTACCTTAGGGGGTGGTTCCGGTGGTGGTCTAATTGGGCCAAGCGTTGCTACCCAATCAAGATAATGTAGTAGTTGGTGAAGCCCACCAGAAATTTTTCGTCTATAACCCACTAAAATATATGTATAATCATTTTTAAAATTTTCACCCCATCAAATTTCCATAATTCATAATTAGTTTCAGAGTCAATTGTGTCAACCTCCTTGTCCCAAAATGGAGTATGAAAAGATGGAATTATTGACTTGGATATTATAGGTGCGGGAACAAATACCGACTCAGGGAAGAAGCTCAAATCAAGTAAGGGCTCAGGAGTCGGGCTAAGTTCAGGAAGTGGGTCCAAATCAATAAGTTTAAGCTCAAATCCACAATCATCTTCCCACAATGGCATGTGACTCAATGTTGGTGATTCAAGTTCAGGAATGATAGGAGTGGGAATCAAAACTGACTCTAAAAGATTACCTAAGTCGGGTAACAAAACAGGAGTCAATAATGATTCGGAAATTTGAACTTGATCACAGATTTGAGAATCTAGGTCACATATCTCATTGGGCTCAATTTCATAAAAATGAGAACTTGCCAATTTATCCATGGGACTTTCAAAATTGCACAATTGGTCAAGTTCAATATGATGATCATCAAAAATGGGTGATTCAATTTCATGATCTATGGGTACAGGAATAAATGTTGGCTCAGAAAGTTGGTCCAAATTGGGTAAGGATACTGGAGTCAACATAGATTCGAAGATGGAAACTGAATCGTAAAGTTGGGGATCGGGTTCACATTCACAATCTAATTCAATCTCATTGAAATTAAGACTAGCCAATTTGTCCAAGGATTGGGATTGGTCCAGTTCATATTGATGTGATGAAATTGAATTTTGATCAAGGTCTTCTAGGTAGAATGATTCTTGGTTCCTATCAACTTGGTTGGTAAGTTCAAGAATGTTTGAAAGTCTAGAAATTTGATCATTCATTATCTCTTGTAAACGATCCACTTTTTCTTCTAACCCATTGAATGGATCATTGGAGGACTGAAATATTGGTGATGTGGGAAAAGACGTGTATGAAGATAATGGTTGAACAGGTGGTTGACCATATGGCTCAGGGGTATTGAATCCCCATTGACTCTGTGAAGAGTTGAAAGTATGAAAATTATGGTCATAAGATGGGGGCCATGGGTTATATTCATTCGGATAAGACCATTCCGGCACACTAGATTGGTCAAAGTTATGATATGCCGGGTTGGTAATATCCGAAAAATAGTTAGGTGTGTAATATGGATTAAAGTTGGAAAAATTATTATATGCCATATCACACCAATACAAACAAAAAGGAAAACAAGCAAACAAAAAAGAAAAAATTCTAACCTAAGTTAGGGTAGACCTATGACCTAGACGACTCCTAACTGGTTAGACTGTCCACAGGAGGTCGGGTGCAGATTTTGACCACGAGTTAATCAGCCAGGTCAGGGCAAGAGTGGTGGGAGGTTTTCCGTCAAAGACGTTCCTTAATAAATAACCACCAATCTTCGGGCTTTCGGCCCTCAATCCCTTTCCTAGACACTGATTTGGCAAGAGTCAACTTCCAGCACTGTTCCCCCTTAGGATAATCTCCTAAGTGAGTCCGAGATGTCCCTAGGGCCAACGTCTACTAATTTTTAAGTTAGGCTTTGGTTAGTGAGTGCTTTGGAATTGATTTTTGGGCTAAGGAAGGGTGATGAAATCCCCACCTTATCTTGTTAAAGGGTTATGCCCTTAAGATGAATTAGTGCAAGTGTACAAGATAAATAGATAGAATTCACTCAAAGCAGATAATCAACCAAGAGATGAGTCCTATTCTACATGCAATGCGTACGTACCTTGCTCCTCCAGCACTCTTCAACAGTAAATAAAAATAATTGAAAAGACACGTGCCTAATATGCAAACGTCTAATCAATTTTTATTTTTAACAACCAATAACTTACTGTTGAATTATTAGCAATTTACAGGTATATCACAGAACAAAATAAACAGAGCAGTAAACAGAATTTACAATTTGCAGCAACCTGCAAAAATATCAATCAGTAGTTCTCTACTGTTGCCACGTTTCCGCGGCTCTGGCCGCGGATCCGCGGCAAAACAGTAGGTTCTGGTGCTCTGCCTTCGAGGGCAGAGACACAGAATAGCAATATGTCCACTGCTGCTGCTATGTTTCTGTTTCCTGTTCTCCAAACCTGCAAACAGAAAAGAATAAAGAATTAGTTAAAAATTAAATTTTTGTTTTAGAGATAAACTTACCGTCCCTCCCCGGCAACGGCGCCAATTTGTTGACTGAGATTTCCTGCACGCAAAATTTGAATATTAGATCTGAGAATTAAAGGTGTGCGAGGTGCTCAATACTAATCCGCGGTAGCAAGGCTATGCGGGTCGTGATCCTCAGGGATGGACTGCGATGGAAGCGTTAAGCAAGTTTCTCTAAAGTTTTTATTTTTATTAGTTAAATTAGAAAGGAAGTGGTATTTACAATGGGTCAGCAAATAAAGAATTGGGAGAAGTTGTGATTTAATCTAAAAAGAAAAGAAAAGAAAAAGAAAACTTACCTCTTCAGTCTGCTTACCGTTTGAACCGTTGCGATGATTTACCTTTTCTTGGAAGGCGTACAAGCATGGCGTATAGGATCGTCCGCCTTCCTAACTATGAAATAAAAGCAACTTTGAAGACCTGTTCATCGCCATAGGCCATCAAGGGCTCTTCCTCGGCTAGGTATTCTCGAAGCAGTTGGTTCTCATAGTGGGCAAGACATTAGAGAACAAATAGAAGGAAGTAAATACTGAGATACACACGATTAAATAAGAAGAAAAGAAAAAAACAATACAAAAATAAAAGCAAACCTCGATTTGATTATTAAACAATGGTGAAAAAATAGAACTTACACCGACTGTCACCATCAGTACAAGTAGATCCCTTCCTCCATGAATACATCATCTCCTCTCAGCTTTTACAAAAAGAAAATAAAATTTACAAAGGAGGAAAGAAAATCTAACCTAGAAGAAAGAAGAAAAACCTAAACCCTAACTTTTGGCCCTTGGCTCTTCGCTGGACGCTTTCTGTGTTGCATCTGCAGGGGTATTTATAGGAGTTGGAAGATGTAGAGTCCTAGTACAACTCTCCCAAAAAATCTTATCTCCAGACTTGTGGCACTTATCCATAGAAGTTCAAATCAAATCTGTCCTGCAATTTATTATCCTATTGATCGCCGAAATTAGCTTATCTACGGACTGAATTGAAAAGTTTGATCAACAGAAGAGTTGTAGGGCTTCAAGTCTTCTTTCTGGAGCATTTTGAATCATCGGATTTGCATATCCGTAGAAAAAGTTATGATCTGAATACTAAACATGTACAGTCTGAATCCGAATTTATCTTTAAACTCTTTCCTGCAAGCATTTAGGGTTGAATAGAAGTCTATCCTTCCCTCTTCTTTGTATTTGCAACTTTGGCCCTTATGTATTTGCACTTTTGACATTTGGTATTTGTACTTTTACACCTGGGCTTGGACTTGGGCTTGGATATGGGCTTTTGGGTTTCATTAAGCTTTATTTCTTATAAAAATAAGAACTCGAGGCCTGCACACAATAAATCACAAAATATTAATAAATGTGCAGAATTAAATGAATAAATATGAAAATGTGATGGTAAATGTTATGATAAAAATGCATTTTTCACTACCAATCAGTAAGCTTTAGGTTAGATTGAGATTCATGTAAGTAAGAGAGAGAGGCTTATGTTGAGAGTGACACCGATGTACCTCCTCCTTTTTTCCACCGTTTCTGCAAGCAATAAAAGGTAACTTTTTTTATGTTCGTCTTTACTTTTGTTTCCTTCTTCTTCTTTCTACTTTTTCTCTTTTTGGTTATGATGAGCATTCAAGTGAATCTAGTAGCATCAGTATAACAATGTTTGTGTGAGTGCCAACGAGACGTTCTCCTCCTCAAGACTCCGTATCATTTTATTCTTGTTCTCTTGATGATGTAATGCGAATGGGGACTGAGCTGGATCTTATGGCTTATGCATTGAATGCCTCCAAAGTAAGGTAGAACATGCAAGGATTCCAGGTAAGTCATCAATCAAAGGAGGTAAGTATTTCTTTAATCTTTTCTTTCTTTCTTTTATTTCTTTAGTTTAGATCACCAACACGAACAACACCCACTTCTTTTATTACTCCTTTTCTATTTCTTTGTACATATCCAATTCTAGTTTCTCCATCTTCCCAATCTCTCACTTTCTGCCTAACTTTATTGTAATTTATTTTCTTTTTTTTTAAAGAAACTGAAGAAGAACTTTAACCATTAATGCTAGCATAAAAGAGAACTTGCTAAATAAGCTTCCATCGCTAGTCCCTCCTTGTGGATCACGACCCGCATAGCCACTTGCTATTGCAGTAGAATTGAGTAACTTGCACTACTATTATAAAGTTCTGAAATACTGTATTTTATGTGCAGGTTTAACATCAATCAGTTAATAATAATAATGGACTAGAAACATATGCTAGTTTCACATCTCTGACATCAGTTGTTCGTTTTACAATTATGAGTTACCTCTTACAAACAGTTTTATTCATGATAATTTTTATCTTGTATTTTTATAGTAGTTTGTAGTATGTATACACGTATTATGCACGTGCACCTACCCTACCTTCATTTTACACTCTTATCATGTCGCTTCCTGGCGATCCTGAAATTGCGCATTCAGGCATAGGGTATTCTGTTCTATTGACCAGGTATTTGAAAGGATCGTATTCATCATGAGGAGCCCCGAGTTTCTCTCTGTTTGATCATCGGTACCCTTGTCTCTCTTGTATTCATGTTGTTTTCTTAATTCTCTCTATATCATTATAAGTTGTCATTTCATTTATGTATTCATTGTTTACATGTGTGGACGGTTAGATGTGATACTGCAGTGATCATGATTTATTATAGTGGATTTTTGTAGCCTGTTCATGTTACATAAGGCTTAGCATGTATACGTGGGATTATCTTTGCGTATATGTGTCGCTAACTCTCATCGTGTCTCCGCTCCAACGTATTTTAGGAAGCGGAGCGTGGCACTCACCATTGTCTTCCTCAAAAATAACATCTTCATGCCCAATTGTCTTCATGACCTTGGGATCCGATCATCTTCCACCGGGGGTTGGAGATCTCTAAGAGGCACGCCCACAACAGGGAACAAATACTCAGCCCAAGTCTCTAAGCTATTCTTGTTTCCATGGCTAGGATGAAGGTCGAGGCATATAAATACACACAGGTCGAGGCATATAAATACATACACACACATATATTCATATATATATATATATATATATATATATATATATATATATATATATATATTATATATATATATATATATATATATATATATATATGTATATATATATATATATATATATGTATGTATATAAGTATGTATGTATATATGTATGTATGTATGTATGTATGTATGTATGTATGTATATGGCACATAAGTTCTTGATATGCCTTGTAAAGGGCTGGTTCGTCCTTCTTCAGTTGTTCTAATTTTTCACCACATGAGAAGTACTCTTCATAAGGCATGGAACTCATTGGGAGTTTTAACACATTTCACATCTCGCGCAATGCCATCCCAAGCTTGCCAACGGGTGTGAAGAATATCCCTGACACCGGACAATACAACTCGAGGATAACTTAAAAAGTGGGCACACTTATATTTATCCCAAAACTTTGGCTCTGATGGCCTCATGAAGTCCCAACTGCTTCAGATCTTTCTTAAATGCTTTCAGCACAAACATTATGAGACTCTCCATCACTGTTGTTTGAAAGATCTCACCCACCCCGGCGTCCGAAAGTCTATGGCAGGATAGTTAACCTCCGCCTTCACGAACTAGTTCAGAAATGTCAAAACCTTTGTCGGGTTCGCCCCCACGGGCACATTGCGAATAACGTTGCCGGGTGCAAGCTGATGATGCTTTGAGGAGGTCCACATCTGCTGAATCCATTATAGGTCAGAATCCCCACTTGTGCACCGACTTACTGACCAGCTCATCTTCCGCTCTGTGGTCACCGATTGAAAACAAGCAAGAGGATAGTGATGCTTCTTTCTGGGAGATTGTGGCGCTCTCTGTCGAGGGTATAAACTCATTGGCACTCCCTGGCAAGCAGCTGTTGATCCGTATATGGTGTTGTATCTTCGAAATAAAATCCGGCTTCCTGAAAATTGTATGGTTATCTCCCTCCAATATAGTCATCATCATAATTATATGAAGTGTTCGCTCATCCCCACCCAAGATGAGTGCATTTCGTTCAGGCGTGCTCTTTTCACTAAAAAGTGACGCCTACCCTTGAAACTAGAAATGGATGTTCCCGTCCCTCCCCTTGACGGACCTAAACAAACTGTTTGATGGTCCTGGCACATTGTACTGCAAAACAAAGGAAAGTACAGGTGGTAATACTATGAAAATTAAACAGGGAAAGCTAGAGATAAGATCTCTCAAGCCAAGGCATGGCTTCGCCTAAAAAGGCTAAAACCAACCTTGTCTAAATGGCAAAGGCATAGCTTTGCTTGGAAAGCGAGGCTAACTCTTGCCTAAGCACAAAGGCTTAGCTTCCCTTTCCGAGCGAAGCTAAGCCTTGCCTGAGCCCAAAGGTTTAGCTTTGCTCTTAATCTTAGCTTTGCGCTCTGCCAAGAAACAGAGTGCAGAAAAGTCAAGGGCTAGCTTCGTTTGGAAGCTTAAGAGACAATTGTGCCTAACAGGTTCAAAGAGAAATTAATCCTTTTAGCTCCACACTCTACCAAGAGAGCGCAGAAAAGCCCTAAGGACTAGCTTCGCTTAGAAGCTTAAGAGGCAATTTTGCCAAACAGGTTCAAAGAAAATTAATTCTTTTAGCTTCGCTCTAAAGCTTAGCTCCGCACTCTGCCAAGAGACAGAGTGCAAAAAGCCCTAAGGGCTAACTTCGCATGGAAGCTTGCAGAAGAAAACCGTTGGGGTCCTAATTTCACTAGGTGAAATCAAAGGGAAATTAATGCCTTAAATTCCAATAGAATTGAAATTGAGGGAATAGAACTCCCTGTGATCACAAAATTTCTGGTGACTCTCCTCGATTCACTAGCAAATTAGCTAAAATTGGCTCACAAAAGAGTCTGAATTTCTAAAAGGACCAAATCTTTACTGGTTATAGGTCGTTCGATGGCCAAACGAGCGATAACCGCCGCCCTAGAAGTTGCGACCTCCTTTCTCGGGCATTGCTTGGGTGTCATAAGATCACAAGCTGACCTGAAGAAGATGAAGAAAAAAAATTTATCTCTGAGATTCTCAAAAATTTTGAAGAGAAGATAATTTCCTTAAGGAACTCAGCCAATGGGCTTTTATAGACACTGTTGTGTCTAGCTTTGCTACCTAAAAAGGAACATTAGCAATCATTTAAAGAATAAAAATGACAATTGGAGGGTTAACTGATTGGAGTTTCATTTTGCATCATTTTATATCACATTGCCATGCATTTTATTAATAAAAATATGATTTTTAATTGTTACCTCTCTTATTTTCAGGTCCATTCTTTAATGGAGAAGAAGACCCAAATCTTGAATTTTCAAGGAATTAAAAGAGTTTTTAGGAGCCCAATTCAAGAAAGCCCAATTTTGTAACAAACCAGGGGATATTCCCATAGTTCTAGAAGCTCCAGCTGGGCGCCTGTACCATAACAGAATATCAGAACGATCGCTGGCGCAACGGCCTAGATTTTGCCGCGGAAACGCGGCTCCGGCCGCGTTTTCATGGAAAATCTTTGGCCATTGATCAAGCGATTGATCCTACAGTTATGATGAGTACCGATAAGCTCCTAAGGCCTATATAAAGACCCACAGGGCCTCTGCAGAAAAATGGAGGAGAAGTTTTGAGGAGTTTTAGTGTAGCTTTAGAGTAGTTTCTTCTCCATGTTGTAGTTTTAGGATAGTTTAGGTTAGTTCTTCTTCTTCTTTCTCTTTGTATTTTTCATTTCTTATAGATCTTGTAATAGGAAAGAGAGTAGTATATGGTTAGAAAGCAAGAGTACTTGTAATGAAAGGTGATAATTTATGAAAGGTTCTCTCTTTACCTCTCTTTGTTTTCTTCTCTCTAACTCCTTTTACATGTTTAGCTAATTTTTTTCTCTCATGGCAACTAACTACTAACCACTAACTTGCTAACTTCTTACTTGATAATTCACATGAATCTATTAGCCTCTACTTGATCTTGCTCTTGTAAGAGTCATTGATGGTTCATGATGATGGATTCTAACACTCTAACATACTAACTCTCTAACAATCTAATATTACTTTTTTCCATGCTTACTCTTATTTAGTTTTGATGGTTTGAGTGTAGCTTTCACTTATTTGTTGAGTTTGAATATGATGAGTTAACATATGGGTTATGCTTTGAAACGCTCTTGAATCAAGGACTAGTGATGGTCAAGGATACATGTGAGGCAACTATCACTAAGAGGTTAGCATAGTTAGTGGAGCCATAGTAGTTAATAGTCATGAGTTTTTTTCCTCTTTTTACTTTGTTTTAGAAATAATTACAAACAAAATCACAAAAACTATTCTTCTATGTTTCTCACTTCTTTGTTTTCACCATACTTTTCTTTTTCCATTCTTTGTTTTCTTTTCTTTTGATTCTTTAAAATGTTGAAGAAACTTTAACACACATGTGAACATTCTGGTAAAGCATTTATCGCTTCCCGTCCCTGTGGATTCGACCTGTTATGCCTCTATGCTGTAATGGAAGTATCGTGGAAGCCAAAGTACGCACTTTTAACTATTGATTTCAAAACATACACTTTTCGTGCACGATTTTTCCCGATCAATGCTAACTCATATGACTCATTGGATGTTTACATTTCTAGTCTTGAATCTAACAAGTTTTTTTATTCCAAATGAAGATGATTATTGTTTCTAATCTTAGTGCAGGCTTTGTTATCCCCTCCATATGATTCATGTGTGCCTCATTTAGAGCCTTGTTTAGTTAACAAGAGCCTTGATGGAACATGAAGATGGATCACTTTGGTATGCTAACACTTATGGTACAAGTTTCTTATTTCATGCTAGCTTGTTATGGCTTTGATGATTTAATGAATCTTAAATTCTTGTTAAGCATATCTAAAGCATGAATTTCTAAGTTCCATTCTTGTGAACCTATTGGGAGCCGATGATCTAAGGAGGTCACGTAGCCAAGCTAAGATGAAAACATTTTCACAATTTGGGACAACTTATTGACTTGCCAAAGCAGGATGGACCATTACCAATGAATCTACATGAGGCACAAGTCACCCAACGAGATTAGTAAGTTAGTAGTGTAGAATGTTAGTTTGTCATAGTTTTCTTTCCATCGAATTTAAAACTCTTTTCTAAAACTTTCTCTTTTTCCAACTTCATCATTTTCATTCTGTTTTCCTCGCTTTCATTTTCTTTTCTTAAAATGCTACAAAGATTCTTCATTTTCTTTTTACTTTATTTTGTTTTTCGATTTTTGAACAAAGAAGAACCTTCGTTTTCTTCCTAAAAACTAAAACATAAAAAAATTATGAATGCTTCCATCGCAAGCCCTCCCTGTGGATACGACCCGTTATAGCCTTTCCTACAAATGGTAATTCGAAGGAGCAAAATAATTTTACACACATATTCAGAGTTTGAACATCAGCACAAGGACTTAAACGGTTACTCTGAACTCTTGCTCAATCCATTTCCTCCTTTCGAACATTAACCCTCTGTAGTGAAGCTATTTATTTTCGCTTCATTTAAGCTTCGCATAGGCCAAACTTAACTTCGCTCTACATGAAACTTCAGTCCTACAATGTACTAGCTTCACATAAAGCTTTGGTTTCACTTGAAGCTCATTCCATATGAAATTTTATAAATTAACCAATCTGACAATCTAATTGAAAGTGCACTTATGCTAAGTCTAATTGACTTTTCTGATCTAAGCAATGTCAAAATTTAGGTCGCAAGTGTTGGACCCTAGAGGGGGTGAAGAGGGTTAAGAGTAATTTAAAATTTAACACAGAATATATATCAAAACTATAAAAACAATCAGATTAGTAGGATCACCAATCTGCTGGTAGGATAGTTCAGTCAGGTGGTAAAAACAATAGAAAATAAAAATAAGCATTATAACAGAGAATAAGTATGCACAACAGATAAGCAACAATAAAAACAACAGAGAGAACTCAACAATTTTAGGGTGGTTCGGAAAACTCTCTTGCATCTATCTCCTTGAGGTCTCCACTTTAGGATTTGTATATCCACTATGAAACTTCTTCTCGAAGTAAGGATTACAACCACCAATCTTCCTTGAGCTTGAATTTACAAACCACCAAGACTACCCAATCTTGGATTACATAACACCTCTATCTAGAGGCACACTTCAATAAGGATCACAATAGATTTTGTTTTCTAATACAATAATTAGAACTAATATAAACACAATGATTAAATAAAAATAGATAATATAATGGGAGACTCTATACAATCATATAGCAATAACTTGGCACAATAAGTCTAAAGCAGTAATAATGAAAATTTAAAATAAGTATAGAAGATGAGACTGAGATTCTCCAAAAATAAAGAATAAATGAAGTGATAAATTTCTCTTGTATTGAATGCTTGAGACTTTTTCTGAAGATCAGAACTTGAACGATGATTGGCTCATCCACTTTGGTTTATAAGATATGAAATTTAAGACTTGAAGGTGGAAAAGCTCAGTTTTTGCTTTTGTGAAATTTTCTGATTATGTTCTTCTTTTTGTAATTAATGAACAAGGTTATATATAAATAATAAGGCAACATCAGAGATGAATCTAATCGTTGGAGATAAAGAAAGGCAAAGCTTCTTCTCGTTAAAGCATTAAATGCAGTTGTAAAAGAGATATCAAAACTGAGCACAAATCTAGGCAATTAATGACTCTACTGCAGTATAACATGAAAGGAAAAATGGAGACTTTAGAGAGAGAAAAAAGATGAAGTCTTCTCCCAAAATATATATCCAACAGGTCTTTAATCACAGCCGTAAAAGCTAGACAGTTATGAGCTATCAAAAGCTATCAGTAGTACAAGGTAAAAGGTGGCAGGGACAGATAGTTACAAACAGAAATAACTTTCAGTTGCACTATAGATTAGTACAGCCCACTTGGTGAAGAGAAGTAAATGCATAGAGTGGATAATATACCAAGTGAAGTACAACCCATGTGGTACTAGAAGCAAGTAGCCACAAACCAGTAGACACAAAGGCCAGAGTAGAACTAGAAACAGAATAGAATTGGGACAAAAATTTCTCAATTAACCTGTTTTGGACATAGCTATAGAATGAGACTAAGTGGTAGATGATGTGGTAGAATGTAGATTTTACTCAAAAATTGAAATAAAAATCATACTAATGCCAAATTTATGTTGATAATAAAATCACTATATGATTACTCACATGATTTCTATTTTAGTGAAAATTGTAACTCAATATATCTTTGGCTCCTTCTTCTTCTTTCATAACTTGATGTAAGTTGTAATAGCTTGATCTTGTAGACCTGATGTAATTTGCTCCTAGTAGCTCTTAGTTAGCTTGAATATAAAATTTGTGGAGCTTTACATAATTCCTTCCATCCTCTATTTGAATGTAGCATTGGTTGCTCAAATCCATCAATCCTCCAACAATAGTCTTATCCTGAAATAAGACAATACTACTAATCCAACTTGTTAGTAGCTAAATTTGTAGGTTAATTATATCATCAAAATCATAGGAGTTATAATCTCCCCCTTTTTGATGATGGCAACCCATAAATTTAATTGAAAAGATAATAACATTATAAATAAAAAAATTTATTACTACCTTTGAATCTCCCCTAATTATCTGCCAATGTGCCAAGAGTGATTATAGAGCAAAGCTCCCCTTGTTGAATTTAAACCATGGCAATAACAAATTCACAAACTCAAATGTACAAGCTTGTGTACATGATCAATCCAACAAATTTAGCATGCCCTTTTGTAGATGAGTAATCCTTTATGATTCTCACACAGTATCTAACTTATTGGTATGAAATAGTATCTGTAATTGTCAGTTGTGCTAAAAAGTGCATGTAACTATATATGTGTACATGTTTATGACTAAAATATAAACAAATTTTGTCCTTGGATATGATATAAATATATGCAGTATGGCAATGTATTTACTTATGTGACCAGTCAAGAAAAATCTGCATATATCATCACAACATTATCCAAGCTTGACATGTATTCAATCTATACTTCATGTAAATCTCCCCTTTTGACATCAGTAAAAAATAAAAGGGAAAGCACGTATAAATAATGATAGCAGACATGTAAGAAGATGTAAAGAACAGCAAGCATAGCATGGATAAAGCATAGCATAGTATACATGATAGCAGTAAATGTAAGGAAAGCCTGAACAGAGATATAATCAGCAAACATAAACGCAGGTAAGAGTATGAGATAGATATTGCAAGCCAGTAGAAGTAAATGTTGGCCCAAAGGCCTATCACTCTAGTTTTGATGATGATCAACTCATGTAGTTATAGTACTAATTATCTTGTGTTTATTTAGTTTCAGATTTGTGATCAAGATCTTAGTAGGTGTGTAGCTTCAACAAAAGATTTAAAGTCAAGTTTTGGAGCTATCACGGTTTGATTCAAGAGCTTGTGCATCAAGATCACATCAAGTACTCAAGAGGAGTCTAGCTCTATGGATCATGTTTGGACCAAGTCAAGAAGATGTGAAGACTTCAAGTGAAGACCTTCAAGATCAAGACTTGTGTCTAGGTTTGTTTTTATAAGATTTTGTTTTTAGATAAAATGTAAAGGATAGAATAGTTGCTGGATTGCTCAAGTATATCTTACACACACACACTCTTGATTTAGATAAGTTTTCATAAAAGAATTTATATTTTGGAAAAATACAAAAGAGTTTTCTTTTTGTAAAATACCGGTTTGGATTTTGGAATTCAAGTATGTATGTTTTAACCAAAACCATATTTAGAGCTTAATGTCAAAAACATAGATATTTCACCATGTATGTGTAGTGGATCATATCCATACACTCTATGCTTTAAAAGAGTTTAAAATATCTTATTTTTGTATTTGAAGAAGTTTTGGAAAAACCCAATTTTGAAAAAATACAGTTTTCGTTTTTAGCCAAAATTTCCAAGTTACAAAAATAGTTCAAATTATTTGTAACATATCTTGATTTTGTTCAAGCATGTTTGATTATCAAAGTATAATGTTAAAACTATTTTTGTAGATTTTTCATGATTTTATGGGATTTTATTTGAGCCAAAATGACCAACATTTTAATCCCTAAAACTGACCTGTCTGGCTTCTGCCGGTCGACCGGACCGGTCGACCGAGCTTGAAGTCGGTCGACTAGGCCGGTCGACCGACGTGCACAGAACGTGCACGCCAGGACTGTTAGAGGGCCGGTCGACCGACCCGGTCGACCGCAGAGAGCTTCTGCTCTCTGGAAAGCCCCGGTCGACCAGGCCGGTCGACCGGCAGAGAGCTCTGCTCTCTGTTCCAGTGCCACGGTCGACCGGCCGGTCGACCGCTGGCTCAACTGTCAGAATTCTGACCGTTGGCCGGTCGACCGGGCAGTCGACCGACAGGCCAACCTGGCTCCCAACGGCTAGTTTTTCTAGCTCTATAAATTGGGACTTTTGGGGGCTATTTTCCATAAGATTTTGAGAAGAGTTTTGGGCTAGTTTTGCATATCCATTTCAGTGGTTATATCCACATGTTTTAATGCTACATTTCCAAATCAAAAGAGTGTTTATCAAGAGTGTTTTAAAAGTGATTTTCTTGAGTTTTCCTCCACCATTTCAATCCTAGTTTTCTCACACAACACTTGATCTATCCATTGCTATATCTACCTATAGGAGTGTTATTGTGAGAGTTTTTATTGGTGATCAAAGTGTTTAGATCACCAAGAGTTCTTTCTTGTACTTTGAGGAGGCGGACTTGCGGGTTCGTGGTGTTTTGAGTTCGCGTGTGAACTCGGTGTTTGAGGTGCGGCCTCAGCGAGCTTGTGAGCTTGCGGTGTGTACGGAACTAGAGAGTCCAACAGTTCTAGTGGGAACTCCTTGTAGGTGTTGCGGCACCGAGTGATCCGGTGGGATCGGTTTATAGTGAAAATCCTTCAAGTGTGAAGGCGGGGACGTAGAGCAAGTGTGCTCGAATCTCGAAATAAATCTCCCGTGTTTGCGATTGCTCACTCTCTATCTCTTACTCTTGTTTATATCTTGCATGCTTTTATTGCTTTCATCTTATATGCTTGATATATATTGTGAGCTTAATTGTTATATGCTTGGGGATTGTTTGCTAACACTAGTATTCAACCAAGAGAGCCAACGCGGCACCTCAACTCTTATTTAGAGGAATCTTGAGGAGTTAGTCCAGAGCCCTTCACGGGGAATTCGGCTACACTCTTGTGTTATACGTGGTGTTTAGTATAAAAAGTTTTTTAATTCCGCATTTAGTGACCATTAGATCAGCCATTACCTATTCACCCCCCTATAGGTGGATTTACAATTGGTATCAGAGCCAAGTGCTCTTGATTTGGGTCTTACAACCTAGAGTTAAAGATCCTCATTTTTAGGCTAATCACAATATTTGTACACACACCTTGGATTTCATGTCACCTCCCACCTTTGACATTCTTAACATCCAAACTTGAAAGGTTAAGATGTCTTTGTACCTCAAAGGCCTAGGTATTCATGTTTATTTTGCCACTACTAGAGATTCCTATTGTTTAAATGGAAAAAATATTGAGGCTAATGCAAAGGCCATTCATGCATTGAAATGTACCCTAAATGATGAATATTTATCTAGGGTTTCTAATCTTGATTCGGCTTTTGTAGTATGGAACTCTTTGATCTCCCTTGGTGAACAAGATTGTACTATGCGGGGAGTGACTCGGATGTTGAAAGTGACGCTTCCAACTTGTGCTACATGATCCAAGGGGATAACCTCCTTGAGGTAACTACCGAATCCGAGGTAGAAGAAGATAATGATTTGTCATATGATGAGCTTACATCATTTTGTCAATAATTACTTGAAAAATATGACATGCTTAAAAAGGATAACAAGAAAATGAAAAATAATTTTGATTGCATGTTAAAAGAAAATGAGTCTTTTAAAAATAAACTTGCATGCATTGAAAAAGAAAATGAAAAATTGAAAAATGAAAATGTTTCCTTGATGTCTAAATTAAATGATCTCTGTGAAGGAAACACTAATTTGAAAAATAAAATTATTTTAGTGGAAAAACAAAAAGAAGTTGTTTTAAATGAAAATACTTCTTTAAAAAGAAAAATTGTTGAAAAAGAAAAAGAAAATATTTTTAAAAAGAAAAGGAATAATGATTCTCTATCTCACCATGCTTTACATGCCACCATTAATCAAAATGAGATTAAAATTTTAAAAAATAAAATAAATTGTTTAAGCTCAATCTTGAGCAATTGTGCATTTAATTATAAGAGATTGGAGTTCATGTTTTCAAAGAAACAAACTCCACATATTCATGCACATCATCCACATCATGTATATGCACATTTTGCATGTCATGACCACACCCACACACATATGCATCCTAGAGTGTACAAATGTACACATTGTGACCGCAAAGGCCATTTAGCAAAATTTTGTTATGATAAGATAAATGTTTTAAATTTTGCTAATAAGAAAAATGTTTAGGTTCCTTACAAAGCTAACCCCCAAGGACCCAAAAGAAAATGGGTACCAAAATTCTCACCTTGTGTTTTTGATATAGGTGCGGGCTCTCACAAAACGTGAGAGGGATGGTGCCTTGGTGGTGGTTGCACATGGACATAATGGACATACTTTTGATGCACCGCTATCAAGGAGGTTTGGTGAGACAACCACCATGTTTTGGAGAATTAGAGCTTAGTTCTTTGGTTTGGTAACTATCTCTAAAAACTCCCACTTTATTTACATGCCTATTTATATATGATATTTTTAGCATGTTCATTTGTTTTGTGCTTCATGTGGTAAATACTAGTTTAAATGTAGTTTTTATCAAAACTTGGATGTATACTTGTACAAGTAGTGAGCAACAAATTGATTCATATATGTTTGCACTTCATTGTTCATTTGTACTCACTATATGTACATGTATAGCTTAGTTTTGATGATTCTCTCATTTACCCTTGTTTTGCCTATTTTCATGTTTTACTTCATGTATATGTATCTTGTATTCAAATCTAATAAATATACATGTATACCCCATGAGTCATTTGCCTTCATGCAATTTACATTATGGACTCTTTCTATGTTTGGGATATGTATGCATATTGTTAGGATTGAATAAAAACATACATATACCTAGAAGTTTGTTTTTAAGATGAAAAATGAATTTTTATGATTTTCATCTTTATATGAAAAATGAATTTTCATGATTTGTTTAATAAAATGATATTCATGTTTTGAGCTTTATTGATTATCTTCATGAAAAATGCTAATTACATAATTTTTGTGCACTCACACTTTATTTGTTTATTCATGACTTTGTTTTATGATTACTTTTGAGCCTTATAGATTTCGAGTGTCAATTCTTATGTATTTAGTATATTTCATGATAGACACATGATTTGGTTTCATGTTTTTGAAGGATCTTTAACTAGTTTTCAAAAATTATCTTTAACTAGTTATTATTCTTCAATTTGGTAGTTTTTGAGTTATATACTTAATTTTCAATTGATATTTTTTTTGTATATACTCATATTTTGTTTTGTATATATGTATGCTTTATAATTTCCATAATATCAATTCCTATTAGTATTTTCATTCTCATACATATATATGTTATGTTCGTGCTTGAGTTAAAATCGATTTACATATTTAAAGTACACAATTTGTTTATGCTAAGCTTAATTCAAATCTTTATTTTTAATTGGTTTCTCAATTGATATTTTAATAAGCTTATGCATTATTTTTAAAATTGATATTTTTATTGATATCAAAAATGTGCAATAATCTTCAATTGGTATCTATTGATTGCAATTGGCATCAAAATAATTTACAATAATTTTCAATTGGTATCAATATGATTCTATTTTGATTAAAATACAAAATTTGTAATGGTTATTTACAAATGGTTATTTACAATTTGGTATCTTAAAATTTGATTGATTTACAAGTGGTACCTTTAAAAAAAAGAATTTATATGATATCTTAAAATTTTATTACAAAATATCTCAAAATTTGTTTTATTGAGAAAAATTCAAAATTTTGTTTTTAATATGGAATTTTGAAAATTAAAAATGTTTTGATTTGTATTGCCTATATGCAAGGGGAGCTTAACATCTCTTCTACATATAGATTCATGTTGAGTGTATCTTATATTGAGGAGCTTGACAACTCTTCTTTATGTGGTACACGTGTGTAGGGGGAGCTTCACATCTCCTCTTATGCATTGCATATTATGTGTTATGTAAATTAGGACTTGTCATCCCTCTTTCATGTAATGCAGATATGTAGGGAAGCTAACTTAGCGTCTTCCTCTTCATGAATGTATATCGCATATATCCTTTATTGATTTGTTTAATGTCACCCCTTTTATTGATTTTTGCTTTTGACAAAAAGGGGAGAACATTTTGTTTTTACTTTAACCCCTTTGTTGATATTGACAAAAGGGGAGAAGTATTTGAGAAGTATTTGGTATATATGCATGTTTTCCTTACTTTATTCATAAAGGGGGAGAAGTATTTATGTTTATGCATATATATTTTATTTTACAAATAGGAGAAAAAGAATTTGATATGTTTCATGCTTGTTTATGGATATTTATCTCCTTATATTTGCATAAATGTTTATGTGCTTCATTGCCATATTTATTGTTTATTGAGATGCATGAGTTAAGGGGGAGCTTCCTTGAAGCTTTACTTTAATCCATGCATATATAACTTGATGAGTTTTGTCATCATCAAAAAGGGGGAGATTGTTGGCTCAAAGGCCTATCACTCTAGTTTTGATGATGATTAACTTATGTAGTTATAGTACTAATGATCTTGTGTTTATTTAGTTTCAGATTTGTGATCAAGATCTTAGTAGGTGTGTAGCTTCAACAAAGGATTTAAAGTCAAGTTTTGGAGCTAGCACGGTTTGATTCAAGAGCTTGTGCATCAAGACCACATCAAGTACTCAAGAGGAGTCTAGCTCTATGGATCGTATTTGGATCAAGTCAAGAAGATGTGAAGACTTCAAGTGAAGACCTTCAAAATCAAGACTTGTGTCTAGGTTTGTTTTTATAAGATTTCATTTTTAGATAAAATGTAAAGGATAGATAGTTGGTGGATTGCTCAAGTATATCTTACACACACACACTCTTGATTTAGATAAGTTTTCATGAAAGAATTTATATTTTGAAAAAATACAAAAGAGTTTTCTTTTTGTAAAATACCGGTTTGGTTTTTGAAATTCAAGTATGTATGTTTTAACCAAAATCATATTTAGAGCTTAATGTCAAAAACATAGATATTTCATAATGCATGTGTAGTGGATCATATCCATACACTCTATGCTTTAAAAGAGTTTAAAATATCTTGTTTTTGTATTTGAAGAAATTTTGGAAAAACCAATTTTGGAAAAATACAGTTTTCGTTTTAGCCAAAATTTTCAAGTTACAAAAATAGTTCAAATTGTTTGTAACATGTCTTGATTTTGTTCAAGCATGTTTGATTATCAAAGTATAATATTAAAACTATTTTTGTAGATTTTTTATGATTTTATGGGATTTTACTTGAGCCAAAATGACCAACATTTTAATCCCTAAAACTGACCTGTCTGGCTTCTGCCGGTCGACCGGACCGGTCGACCGAGCTTGAAGTCGGTCGACTAGACCGGTCGACCGACGTGCACAGAATGTACACGCCAGGACTGCTGGAGGGCCGGTCGACCGACCCGGTCGACCGCAGAGAGCTTCTGCTCTCTGGAAAGCCCCGGTCGACCGGGCCGGTCGACCGGCAGAGAGCTCTGCTCTCTGTTCCAGTGCCACGGTCGACCGGCCGGTCGACTGCTGGCTCAACGGTCAGAATTCTGACCGACAGGCCAACCTGACTCCCAACGGCTAGTTTTTCTAGCTCTATAAATTGAAACTTTTGGGGGCTGTTTTCCATAAGATTTTGAGAAGAGTTTTGGGCTAGTTTTGCATATCCATTTCAGTGGATATATCCACATGTTTTAGAGCTACATTTCCAAATCAAAAGAGTGTTTATCAAGAGTGTTTTAAAAGTGATTTTCTTGAGTTTCCCTCCACCATTTCAATCCTAGTTTACTCACACAACACTTGAGCTATCCATTGTTATATCTACCTATAGGAGTGTTATTGTGAGAGTTTTTATTGGTGATCAAAGTGTTTAGATCACCAAGAGTTCTTTCTTATATTTTGAGGAGGCGGACTTGCGGGTTCGCGGTGTTTCGAGTTCGCGTGTGAACTCGGTGTTTGAGGTGCGGCCTCGGCGAGCTTGTGGGCTTGCGGTGTGTACGGGACTAGGAGTCCAACAGTTCTAGTGGGAACTCCTTGTAGGTGTTACGGCACCGAGTGATCCGGTGGGATCGGTTTATAGTGGAAATCCTTCAAGTGTGAAGGTGGAGACGTAGAGCAAGTGTGCTCGAACCTCGAAACAAATCTCCCGTGTTTGCGATTGCTCACTCTCTATCTCTTACTCTTGTTTATATCTTGCATGCTTTTATTGCTTTCATCTTATATGCTTGATATATATTGTGAGCTTAATTGTTATATGCTTGGGGATTGTTTGCTAACACTAGTATTCAACCAAGAGAGCCAACGCGGCACCTCAACTCTTATTTAGAGGAATCTTGAGGAGTTAGTCCAGAGCACTTCATGGGGAATTCGGCTACATTGTTGTATTATACGTGGTGTTTAGTGTAAAAAGTTTTTTAATTCCGCATTTAGTGACCATTAGATTAGCCATCACCTATTCACCCCCCTCTAGGTGGATTTACAGTAAAGAATATAAGTCAAGCAGATGAGATCAGAGAGCACTGAAAGTCTTTTTGGATGACCTGATCATAGGCCTCTTCTCTTTACGTGTATTGTCTCCAAGGGCAAAATCAGTCCCACTGTCAGAAATTTCATCAAGGTGATCAGAGTCATTTGGATCAGAAGAAATATCAAAATTAGGAGAGCTGACTCTCTTAGTGTGCTTGTGACCCATCTTCTTTAAGAGTCCCTTAAGATTCCACTTAATTTTAGATAAATCATCCTTGACAGTCTCTTGAACTGGTTGAATTTATCTTTCAACCCAATGACTTCCTTCCTCAATTTGATGTAATCTTTCTTATTTTCCTTCTCACTTGTTTTCACTTCAGAGCCAGAACTTAAAGGGACAACTTCTTTTTCCTGTGTATCCACTTTCTTTCTTTTCCCTCCTAGTATTCTCTCATGGTGAGTCTTCTTCAGCCTAGCTTCTTCCTCAGTTATAGTTTCACCATTCATGATTTTATTAAAATCATTTCAAGGTAGAAACATTCTATTAATAAAGGCAGGCCCAAAGCTTTCTTTACCCAGAGAGGAAGTTTCACTTCCAAGTTCAATTCCATAATGGGCCTGTTTGGTTAAGGGTGGAAGTGAGGAAGTGAAGAAGTGAGGAAGTGGTAATAGTTCCCTTTGAAACTTGGGAATTGATTAGTAAGTTTTTCGGTGTTTGGATGTTATTGGGAAGTGTGGTTTAAAAAATGTTATGACTTTTCCGGTATTTGAATGGTAATGTGAAAGTGAAAGTAGAAAAGTTGACTACAAAGTTGACCACAAAATAATATTAAAATAAAAATTAATTAAGAAAAATAAAAAATGAACTATAATTAGAATGCAAGTGAGATTTACATGATCAAAAAATTAACTGTTTTGTGTTACAACTTATTACAAATGAGATTTACATGACCACAAAATTAACTGTACTACTCTAGAAGTGAGGAAATAATTGTGTAAAAGAGAAAAGAGGAAAGGAAAAGAGGTTTTCTTATTTTTCTTTTCCGGTGTTTGGATAGATAGGGAAGTGAGTAATTATACTTCCCCATTTCCTTACTTCCGCCCACTTCCTTACAACCAAACACGCCATGAGTAAACACATTGGTTAACAGACAAGGAAAGCTGAGTTGTTCATGGGGCATTATCATAGAGCTTAAGATAAAATGTAGCAGATTGAAATTAGTCAGTGTAAGCATAGCATATAGAAACAGTAAACAATCTATTTTAATGATATCAAAGTAGCCTCCTTGAGGTAGAAAATTGAACTGAGACATCTTTGCCAACATATGAGCTCTGGGGGTGAGGCAATTGATGGGAAAAGAATTCACAATATTAGAAACCTCATCAATTCTAACCCAAACAGCATAGAGAGAGCCTCCAATTTATTTCAATTTAGAGAAGAAAAAGTATTACCATAGATCCTTGGTCCTGCTGCAGAAATTCCTAATATTTCTCCCAATTCAGTTTCTCCCAGAGTTATCATAGTGCTTTTGACTAAAAAGAATAGTGTAAGAGGATCCTTTTTTATCCTTAAATTCGAGTAGAACATGGGCACCAAATTTGGGTAAAACAGAATTCTTTCATTTGCAAAATCTTTGAGATAAATGAAATCAAAGCATTCATCAAGTTGATAATCAGATATAGGGCATGTTTGTTTCGCCGCAAAACGCCGCAAAATGCAAGTCGTAAAACTTCTTTTCCATTTTCCGTTGTTTGTTTCGCTGAAAAACAAGTTGCAAAATGCAACTCTTCTTTTCTCATTTGCAGTTACTACAGTTAAATTTATGGTCATGTAAATATCACTTTTACACTCATATTTTTCCACTTGCAGTTGCTATAGTTAATTTTATGGTCATGTAACTCTCACTTGTAATACACTTACAGTTCAAAACAGTTACTTGATAATCAATATATAATTTAATATTATTAAATATTTAATATTTTAAATAGTGTTAAATTTCTTATTTAATTATTTTATATTTTTAATCTTTAATTTTTTTATTGTTTTTAATATTGTTTTAATATTTAATATTTTACTATTTTAATTTAATATTTTATTTAATACTTTATTATTTTATTAATACTTATTCCATTTTTTATTATTTTATTTAGAGTTAATATTTTATTAATATAACAATATTATACTTTAATAAAATTATTATATATTTAATTATTTATTTTTTAATATAAAAATTACTTTATTAATATCATAATATATTTTATTATTATATTAATATTTTATTATGTTAATATTGTAATAATAATTCAGTATAATAATACTATAATGATAATTTATTATTAAATTATAATTACATTTTACTTTGTTAATTTTATATTTCTATAATATTACAATAATATTATAATAAAATTTATATTATAATAATTTTCAAGTATTTTTAATATTATAATATTATAACTATATTTTATTATTTTTGTAAGATTTTTTAATATTATAATAAAATTTATATTATAATAATTTTCAAGTATTTTTAATATTATAATATTATAACTATATTTTATTATTTTTGTAAGATTTTTTAATATTTATATTTTATTAGTATTCTTAAAATTTTATTAATGTTCTTTAAATTTTCTTAAAATTTTATATTATTTATTTAGTTAATATTTTAGTAATATTTTACTATTTATACTAATATTTTATTAATATTATTGTTATAAATAAAATATTAAGATTATTAATTTTTTATCTCAAATTTATTAATATAATTTAATTTGTAATAGTAAATTTAATTTAATAGTATTTATAATATTTAAATCACTGCTACAGTTAATTTTGTGGTCAACTTTTCCACTTACATTTTTACGTTACCAACCAAACAACGTAAAACACAATATACTTTACCATTTACACTTTCACCTTATCAACCAAACACCGTAAAACACAATATACTTTTCCATTTACACTTCACTTTATCAACCAAACATCATAAAACACAATATATTTTTCTCTGCTACAGTTCACTTTTTCCATTCTCATTTTACGAATTACGACTTGCGACGTTTTGCAACGAAACAAACAGGCCCATAGAGTCAAAATCTACATACATTTCCACAATACATGGTCCATTGTGGAATTCCTTAAAGAAATTATTAAAATCTTCACAGATCAAAAAGATTCTTTCTTCATTGGTAAGATCTTTGGCGTGTTCATCCTTCATCTTCTTCTTTCCATCATGTTTTTCTTTGTAATCCTTAAGAGCAAATATAAGAGGCCTAGGCTTTAACATGACAGTGGCTTTGTGTTTCTTCCACTTGATGACAGTGATAAAGAGATGCAAATTCTCTTCATTTAGACTAACTTAATTGGGCGCGGCTCAGAAATTTTGATGAAGAGGATTATGAAGATGAGTGACGAAAGATGATGGGTTAGGTTTTCTCAAGTGACGAGAGCAAGGAAAGTGGAGGAGTGTTTTCACTTAAGCGGTTTTGGAGAGAGTAAAAAGAATTATATTTAAGAGGATAGATGTGGTCCACATCAGATTTTGACTAAGAGATGCGATCAAGTCAAATGAATCAAATTATGATGGTAGGATGGATTCTTGTGGTAGGATCCACTAGTAGGATACCTGAAATCACAATAACTTAAAAAATTAGTAATAAAAATTATTCTAATGTGCAAATACCTAATTTCTACAAATATTGCAAAATTGCTCAACTGGTAAAGGTTTAGTAAAAATGTCATCAAGTTTATTGTGGGTATCAATAAATTCTAATAGGATATCTTCACATTCAACATGACCTTTTAGAAAATGATGTCTAATATCAATGTATTTGGCACGTGAGTGTAAAATAGAATTCTTAGATAAGTTAATTACACTAGTATTATCACATAATATACGTTGTATCAAATTAGAGTCTTGCAAAGTTTACCTCATTCACAAATTTTGCGCAACATAATCCGGTGACAATATACTCCGCCTCTATTGTAGAAAGTGCAACATAATTTTGTTTCTTTCTAAAATAAGATACAAGAGAATGACCAAGAAATTGACACATTTTACTTGTACTCTTTCTATCAAACTGGCAAAATCCGCATCACTATCCTAATAGATCAAAATTAACATACTTAGAAAAATATAACCCAAAATTCAATGTTTCTTTAACATATCGAATAATTCATTTTACAGCATGCAAGTGAGATTTTTCGGTGAAGCTTGAAAGCCTGCACAAAAAAAATGCTGAACATCATATCTTGTATACTACCTATTAGATAGAGAAGATTACTAATCATACCTCTGTAGAGTTTTTATCTTCATTCTTACCACTAGCATCTTTGTCAAATTTGATAGAAATACTCATTGGAGTGGACATCTCCTTTGAGTTTTTCATCCTGAACTTCTTCATAGGCTCACGCGCATGCTTCTCTTGATTGATAAAGATTTCATCTTTTTCTTACTTGATATGCAAATCAAGAAAAAAATTGAGTTCTCATATGAGACTCATTTCAAATTCTTATTGCATTCTTGTATAGAAATCTTTACATAAAGTTTTATTAGTAGAACCAAAAATAATATGATCAACATAAATCTAAACTAACAAGAGATCTTGGTCAATGTATTTGATAAACATAGTAGTATCAATTTTCTTTTTGAAAAAATTATTCTCAATAAGAAATTTTGACAATCTTTTATACCAAGCATGAGGTACTTGTTTTAAACCATATAACGCCTTTTTCAATTTGAAAATATGATTCAAAAAAACACAATCTTCAAAATTTGGAGGTTGCTTCACATAAACTTTCTCATTCAAAAATCCATTCAAGAAAGCACTTTTTGTTGGCCCAAAGGCCCTTCACTCTAGTTTTGATGATGATTAACTCATGTAGTTATAGTTTATTAATAATCTTGTGATATTTAGTTTCAAATATTCGATCAAGATATTAGTAGTTGATTAGCTTCAACAAAGATATTTTGGAGCTTTCACATGGTGACTTAAGATCTCGAGCGTCAAGTTCACATCAGCACTCGGTTGGAGTCAAGCTCGGTGGATCACGTTTGGATCGAGTCGACATAGAGAAGGAGTTCTACAAGAAGACATCAGTTTGTTTAGTATAAGATTTTGTTTAGTTCTATTGTAAAGATTAGATAGTGTTGATATGTGCAAGTTCACAATACACACACATTTATTTTAAGTTTATTGGTTTTTGGTTTTTGGTTTAACCAATATTGGATTTCATGTCAAAAACTTAGATATAATATCTTTCATGTATATTGGATTCTATCCATATACAATATGCTTCAAAGTTGTTTAAATATCATATTTTTGTATTTACATGTGTTTTGAAAAAATCGGATTTCCATTTCAAAAATTCAAGTTTTGAAAATACGGATTTTGGTTTAAGGCAAATTTCAATCTCACAAAAATGGTTCAAATTGTTTAAAATATGTATTGAATTTTTGTCACACATATTTGTTGGCCCAAAGGCCCATCACTCTAGTTTTGATGATGATCAACTTATGTAGTTATAGTACTAATGATCTTGTGTTTAATTAGTCTCAGTTTTATGATCAAGATCTTAGTTGGTGTTTAGCTTTAACAAAGGATTTAAAGTCAAGTTTTTGAGCTAGCACGGTTTGATTCAAGAGCTTATGCATCAAGACCACATCAAGTACTCAAGAGGAGTCTAGCTCTTTGGATCGAGTTTGGACCAAGTCAAGAAGATGAGAAGACTTCAAGTGAAGACCTTCAAGATCAAGACTTGTGTCTAGGTTTGTTTTTATAAGATTTTGTTTTTAGATTAAAATTTAAAGGATAGAATAGTTGGTGGATTGCTCAAGTATACCATATACACACACACGCTTGATTTAGATGTGTTTTCATAAAAGAATTTTTATTTTAGAAAAATACAAAAGAGTTTTCTTTTTGAAAAATACCGGTTTGGTTTTTGGAATTCAAAGTATACATATCTTTAACCAAAACCTTGTTTAGTGCTTATTGTCAAAAACATAGATATTTCACCATGTATGTGTAGTGGATCATATCCATACACTCTAAGCTTTAAAAGTGTTTAAAATATCTTATTTTTTTATTTGGAGAAGTTTTGGAAAAATAAGTTTTGGAAAAACAAATTTAGAAAACCGTATTTTTCTTTAGAATGTTGGTTTCTAGAAAATACCATTTTTGTTTTTAGCCAAAATTTCTAAGTTACAAAAATAGTTCAAAATGTTTGTAACATGTCTTGATTTTACTCAAACATATTTGTTTATCAAAGTATTATACTGAGCCTATTTTTGTAGATTTTTCGTGAATTTATGGGATTTTATTTTAGATAAAAAGTCAACCTTTTAATCCCTTAAATAATCTGTCCTGGCTTCTGCCGGTCGACCGGACCGGTCAACCGAGCTAGGAGTCGGTCGACCGAGTCGGTCGACCGACGTGCACAGACGTGCACGCCAGTCTGGCTGGAGGGCCGGTCGACCGAGACGGTCGACCGTCCAGAGAGCTCTGCTCTCTGGAAAGGCCCCGATCGACCGGGCGGTCGACCGGACAGAGAGACTGCTCTCTGTATCCAGGCCACGGTCGACCGAGGCTCTAACGGTCAGAAATCTGACCGTTGGCGGTCGACCGGGCCGGTCAACCGACAGCCGTCTGGGCTGAAAATTTGCCCCAACGACTTGTTTTCTTTGGCCTATATAAGGGGGCATTGGTGGACTGTTTTGAACAAGTTTTCAAGTGATTTTTAGAGCTAGTTTTTCCTACTCTTTTAAGAGGTTTCTTCACTTGTTTTAAGAGCCAAATATTTCCAATTAAAAGGGAAGTTTATCAAGAGTGTTTTCAAAGTGATTTCTTGTGTTTTCCTCCACACATTCCATCCTTGTTTCTCAAACAAACACTTGAGCTATCCATTGATATATTCATCCTATAGGAGTGTTATTGTGAGATTGTTTTTAGGTGATCAAAGTGTTGTGATCACTAAAGACTTCATCTTTGCTTTGAGGAGGCGAACGTGTGTGTTCGCATTGTTTTGGGTTCTAGTGGGAACTCCGTGTTTGAGGTGCGACCTCGGCGAGCTAGTGGGCTTGCGGTGTGTTTTGCAGGAACAAGAGAGGGACTAGAGAGCCCAAAGAGCTTGTAGGTGTTGCGGCACCAAGTGATCCGGTGGGATCGATTTTAGTGAAAATCCTTCATAGTGTTGAAGGCGGGGACGTAGAGCAAGTGTGCTCGAACCTCGAAACAATTCTCCCGTGTTTGCGATTGCTCTCTCTATCTCTTACTTGTTTATATCTTGCATGCTTATATTGCTTTCATCTTTATATGCTTGATATATATTTGTGCTCATATTGTTATATGCTTGGGGATTGTTTGCTAACACTTGTATTCAACCAAGAGAGCCAACGCGGCACCTCAACTCTTATTTAGAGGAATCTTGAGGAGTTAGTCCAGAGCCCTTCACGGGGAATCCGGCTACACTCTTGTGTTATACGTGGTGTTTAGTTCAAAAAGTTTTAATTTGCATTAATAAGTTTTAATTCCGCACTATTGACCATTAGATTAGCTAGTCACCTATTCACCCCCCTCTAAGTGGTTTCAATATTTGTATTTCAAAGATCTAATTAGAACTGATTTTTGTCGAATATATGTGATTTTATGGGATTTATTTGATAATAAAAAACTCAAGTTTTCAATCCCTTAATGTTGGACCAGGCTGTCTGCCAGTCGACCAGACCGATCAACTCGGTCGACCGTCCGGTAGACCAACGTGTACACAGCCTAGGCAGGTAGGCCGGTCGACCGAGCTGGTCGACCGCCAGAGAGCTTTGCTCTCTGGAAATGGCCCCGGTTGAACGGGCGGTCGACCGACAGAAAGCTGTTGCTCTCTGTATCCTGTCCTAGTCGATCGGGCGGTCGACCGAAGGCACAACGGTCAGAAATCTGACCGTTGGGCCGGTCGACTGGAAGGGCAATTCTGCCATTTTCAGCTGCCAACGGGCTGATTTCTTTTGGGCTATAAATACCCCATTCTTTAGCTGATTTCACCAAGATTTCAAGAGAGAAAATTTTCACATCCTTTAAGTGTTTTTCAGCAAGAAGTTTTGGGTTCAAAAGTTTTAATCTTTATTTGTTTTTAAAGTGTTGGAAATTCAAAGAAATTAGAGTCTTTTGGGAATTGGTATTTGGTCTAAAATTATATATCTATTTGGAGATTTTTTTCAAGCATTTTTCTTTGTTCCAAGCACTTTATTTTCTCACTCTTGAGCTATCATATCTATCCTATCTATTAGGATCTTGTTTTTGTGAGAAAGAATTAGTTTGTGGTTGTTGATACCACCAAGTTATAAACCCTCCTTTATTTGTGATATCCCTCTAGTGAGAGGTGATTATATTGATATCCCTCTTAGAGAAGAGGTGATTATTGGAGTGATGGCTAAGTGCCTTATCCCTCAAGTGTGAGGTGATTGTGATTGTGTGGCTTTGTGCCTATCCCTCATTTGTGAGGTTGATATTATGTTGACTTTGTGCCTTGCCTCTAGTGAGAGCTTGTATTTGAGAGAGGAGTTGTGTACTCCCAAATTATATTTGCCCAAAATTCTCAGTGGAGGTTCGCTGTGTGAGAAGTTCTGTGTGGACGAGTTAGTGGAAATGCTTCTGTGTGAAGGCGGGGACGTATAGCTGGGTGCTCGAACCTCAAAACATATCCTTGAGTTTGCGTTTGATCCACTTTCTCTAACTCTTTCTCTTATTTACATTGCATTGATTCATATTGTCATATAATTCATATATGCTTGGTTTGTTTGTGTGCCTCACTTGTGTTCAACCAAGAGAGCTTCATATAGCACCTCAACTCTTATTTAGAGAAATTTAGAGGAGATAGTTGTTTTGATTGAGATTTTCCTACACACAAAAATAAAGATGTTAGATTTAGAAGTAAAGATGTGCGAGGTGCTCAATTCGAATCCGCGGTAGCAGTGGCTATGCAGGTCGTGATCCTCAGGGAGGGAACTGCGATGGAAGCGTTTAAGCAAGTTATCTCTTTTTTTATGTATTTTCTTATTAAGAAGGGTATTTACAATGAGATGGGAGAAAAAGATTGGAGAAAGGTGGAGTTGGTGATCTATACTAAAGAAATAGAAGAAAGGAAGAAAACTATAAAATACATACCTACCTCTTCAGTCCTACTTACCTTTGCTCCTTTTGCGACGACTTACTTTGCTTTGGAAGGCGTTCAAGTATGGCGTATAGGATCGTCCACCTTCTTAATCTACACTACGAAAATAAAAGACAAACTAACGAAGGTTTGTTCATCTCCATAGACCATCAAGGGCTCTTCTTCGGCTAAGCAGTCTCGAAGCGATCGGTTCTCACGGTTTGCAAGTCATCAGAGAGAGGCAATTAAACAAGAATAGAAAAATAAAACAAGGATAAAACATGAATAAAAGAAAGAAAACAAAGACAAACCTTTGAGTGGATTTCATTAACAATAGAAGAAAAGTAGGCTTACACCGCTGTCACCTCAGTACAAGCATGGACTCCTTCCTCCATGAAAGCTTCCTCCACTCTCGTTACAAAATTTACAAAAGAAAAACGAAAATAAAATCTAACCTAAACTACAAGTTAGCCTAAGAAACCCTAAAATCTGCTCTGGATTTTCTGTACGCCCTTTACGGTTGCTCTGCAGGGGTATTTATAGGTGCAGAAGGTAGTAGAGTCCCAACACAACTCTCCCACGAAAACCCGTAGTCATATAAGACTGAATTGCCGCGGAAACGCGGCTTGGGCCGCGTTTCCGCGGCCTGGTGGTGGTGGCTGGCCACGCGCTTTGGCGTGTGGCCTCCCCTGGTCCGTCCATCTGAGCTTTTTCTTCTGGAAGCTGCATCCTGGCTCTTAATCTTTTGATTTGGATATAACTTGGGAAGCAAGTTACCTAGATCCCAAATCTTTTATCCACGAATTTGTGATCTTAAATTCTCCTTCTTTGGCTTTTATCCTCATCCTGCAAGTGTTTATGGTTGAATAGAAGTCTATCCTTCCCTCTTCTTTGTATTTGCAACTTTGGCCCTTGTGTATTTGCAATTTTGGCAATTGATATTTGCAACTTTTACATTGGGCTTGAATATGGGCTTTTGGGCTTCTTTTAGGCTTTATTTCTTTATTTTAATATTTCGAGGCCTGCACACAATAAATCATAAAATATTAGTAAATGTGCAGAATTATATATATAATATGAAAATGTGATGGTAAATATAATGATAAAAATGCACTTTTCACTACCAATCAATAGTCCAGAGCCCTTCACCGGGAATTCGGCTACACTCTTTGGTTACACTAAGGGGCCGTTTGTTTCGTGAAAAACTCCGTAATTCGTAAATGACTTACTACCCAGTTACAACTACGGCGTTTATTTGGACCGTAATTCGTAAAAGACTTACGTAACTCAACTAACACTCACTTGCAACCCAGTTACTACTCACTTACAGCCAAGTTACAGTTAATTTTGTGGTCATACAAATTTGTAATATTTTTTATATTAATATTAAAAAATTTTAATATTTAACTTTTTTAATATTTATTTGCAGTATTAAAACTTTTAAAATCACCAAATAGTTAATTTTGTGGTCAACTTTTTCACTTACGACTTATACATTACGACAACCAAACACCGTAAAGTACAATACACTTTCCCACTTTACAATTTTATATTACCAACCAAACACCGTAAAATTTACATACATGTAACTCATTTACAATTGTAAAAGACTTTACCAATTACAACTATGAATTACGGCCAGTTACGACAACCAAACAGATCCTAAGTGTGTTATATTAAGTTTTTAATTTCGCATCATTTGTCATTAGATTAGCCTTACACCTATTCACCCCCCTCTAGGTATACTTTCAATTGGTATCAGAGCCTACGCTCTTGATATTAGGTTTAACCACCTAGTAGTGAGATCTTGATTTGCTAATCTGATTGAGGTTAGACCTGTACAAAAAATACAGAATTTCAGATTTAGAATGAAGATGTGCAAGTGCTCAATTCTTACCGCTATAGTAAGTGGCTATGCGGGTCGTGATCCACAAGGAGGGTTTTGCGATAGAAGCGTTTACGTTTCTTTATTGAAATCTTGGTGAAGATAAAATGAAGATTCTTCTTTGTTTTTAAGTTATAAATATGAAAAAGAAAGTTATGTTAAAGTTAGAAAGAAAATGAGAAATGAAGAAGTGGAGAAAATCAGAAAACGAAGAAAGCGATTATGTACAAATGATTATTTACAAAGAAGTGGGAAAGAAGTGATTTGGAAGATATGGTGTTTGTGATTTAATTTACAGAAATAAAAGAAAAGAAATACAAATAATTACTCACCTTCTTTCCACCAAAAGCTTACCTTGAGTCTTTGCGACGATATTACCTTGAATTGGAGGCAATCAGCGCATAGCCCATAAGAGTCAATTTTTGGTCTCTTCCACATTACATCATCAAGATACTCAAGCATGAAATGATACAGAGAGACTCACAATTCCATCGTCATGAGCTATCGGTGGCACTCGCAAAGGCAAGGCTCTTTCGATGCTTTAGACTCACTTGGAAGACAGTTGTACCAAAAAGAAAAGTGAAGTAGAGAAGAAGAAGACGAAGAAAACTAAAAAGAAATACATACAAAGAAAGAACATCGATTCGATTTCATAACGATCAAAGAAAAGAAATAAACCTTACATCATTGTCACTTTTAGCTCAAGCTTCATTCTTGTTCTTCGATGAAAGTCGATCTCCTCTGAATTACATAAATGAAAACTAAAATTACATGAAAAAGAAAAACAAAAACCTAAACTAAGAATTGAAAAACTAGTCTAAACCCTAACTCTGCATGGTCGTCCATTTTCAGCACAAAGAATGGCCTTTTATAGGCAAAACCCTAACCATCATGATCCCGGGGAGATCAGGGGAGCAACGCTCCCCCTAACTCTCCAACTTTGCCGTGGAAACGTGGCTTGGGCCGCGTTTCTGCAGCCAGGGTGTGGCCAGGTGGCCACACCTGTTGGTGGGTTGCCCTGGTTTCTCCCTCTGACTTTATCTGGAGTTGGTTTTTCAGTTTGAGTCCCAGATTCTGACGAAATGGCCTTGGATTCTTGGCTTTAACCGATCGATTCTGAGAGGATTCTTCTCAACCGGTTTTTCACCTCTTGATTTTGCCCTGATTTACTTAGTGCGAATTAATTCTGATTTAATTCAGAATTTTGGTGGGCTTTGGGCTCATTTCTGTTCATCTCCTTAAAGATTGGGCCTGCAAATAAATTAAGCAATTAATTAAGACAATGCAAAGTTTTATTCTAGAATAAGTATGGAAATATGATACTAAATATGCAACATTAGCGACCAATCACACCCCCATACCTATCTTTTGCTCGTCCTCGAGCAAAACAACTAAACTATACTAAGGATTATTATATCACTTTCGCAGGTCACGCGATTGCACTGAGCATGTGCAACAAGCCGTTAAACCTCTAGGTTTCCCCTAGAGGACGAGTTTTGTCTCGTGAGGGTTTTCAGCGGATTGCACCCACAAAATTCATAAAGAAAGAGAACAAAGAGTTAGTATTTTCGAAAAGCATTTTGAAAGAGAAAAATATTTGAAACATAATTGTAAGATTTAAGCAATCTATAAGTTATAGGAAAACTGAATTTTTCATTCCTAAACTTAGTCTCTATTCAAAAATTTGTTATCAATCAAAGTAAGGAGTCAAATTGTACTTCTCATCTAGTCTATTACTTTACCCTAAGTCATATGCACCTTGTGACTGTGAAACTTTTGACTAAGGGTTCATTAACTCTAACTCTTATGCCTTCTTTATTTATATATATATATATATATATACTTTTTTGGTGGTATTCTTAGTTCTATTAGGCTTTCTAATCTGTCCATGTAACGAGCCTTTAATCGAAGACTCCCAAACCAGACGGTCTTAGGGCACCGGGTGAGAAAACACCCCAAGGACTTAAGAACTCGAGCTCCACCTCTTCTTCTATTATTGCAAATGATATAAATATTTTAAAGAAGAGTGTTGATTATTTGAGCTCCACTTTGAGCCAATGTGCTTTAAACCACACATGTTTGGAATCTATGTTTCGAAAGAAACATGTTCCTCCTATGCATGCACACAAACCACGGCATACACATGCTTCTCACGTTCATACACATAACACAATGTATGCTCAATGTGTACACTTGTACACATTGTGGACGTAAGGGCCACCTTACTAAGTTTTGTTATGATAGAATGCATAATGTAAATTTAGCAAATAGATTTGTTTGGGTTGATGCTAACCCCCATGGACCCAATAGAGTTTGGTTACCAAAAGCCACTCCTAGTTTTGATGTAGGTGTGGGCTCTCACTCGACGTGAGAATATTAGTGCCTTGAGGTGGATGCGTTCCGAGCTTAATGGTGATTATTTTGGATGCATCACTTTCAAGGGAAGGTTGGTGGGAGGACCACCTTGTTTTGGAGCCTTGAGATTTGCCTTCATGGTTTTGGTAACGATCTCTATCTGCTATTATGTTTACATGCCTTCATGTTATTGATTTTTTTTTAGTATATTTTGATTACTATGTTAAATACCATCATAATTAGGCTTGTAATATACATGATTAGTATTTGAGATACACCCATGTTTATATGGATCTATATTTTTCTTATGTTCTCACTTTAGTTTAACTATTGTATATATCATGAATCTAAGACATGTGCATTTACTTAGTGATCATCTTGGTTTATGTTTCATTTTATGCTTCATGTTTTGATTACATGTTTAGATGTAATTTTTCATTAAAACTTGTGCATATGCTTGTACAACTAATGAGCCACAAAATGATTATTATATGTTTGTGCTTGATTGCTCATTTGTACCCATTAGATGTAGTAGTATAGCCTACTTTTGATGATTCATACATTTTGACTTGTATTCCCTTTTGTACATGTTTACCTTCGTGTATATGTAAATTTTATCTAAAACTATTGAGTAACATGTATAACCTTGAGTCATTTGCCTTTCATGCAAAATCTCTTTATAGACTCAATTGTATTTGGATATGTATGTATACCTTGAGTTTTGACAAAACATACATTTGCCATGAAGTTAGTATTATTATTTTAATGAAAATTAAATTTTGATGATTTTCATTTGTTTTAAGGAATGTCATATTGAGCTTTATTGCCTATTCTCTTGATTTTGTGATTACATGATTCTTACACTCACATTACTTGATATTTTCTTATGACCTTATTTTCATGAGTATCATATGTTCTATATAGACCTTGAGTGTTGATTATGTGATTTTCATATTTTCATGAAAAATATTCTTGATTTATTCCTTACTTGAAGGATTTCGTACCAGTTTTTAAGTTTTTTCATAAAACTAGTTGTGTATTTCTTCATTTTGGTAGAGTTTTCATATATGCTAAACTTATTTTCAAATTTATTTTTGAAAACCCCTACCCTTCAAAGGGTGGTTGGATGGGCGACCATGCCTTGTATGCTCAAATTGAAAATCATTTTAACATGTGCATGATAGGGCGGAAGGTATGAGTTATACACTTAATCATCATTGTGTTTTTCAATTAGTATCACAATTGATATTTATCTTGTATACTCATATTTGTTTCTATATATGTATGCTTCAAACTTCAAATAATATCAATTTCGATTGGTATTTAACTTTTCATACATATATATGTGTTTTGATTGTGCTTACTATATCTCTATATCTTTAAGCACAAATTTTGTTATGCTAAGCTTGATTTAGTCCTTAATGATAATTATTTTTCAATTGGTATCTTACACAAACTTATGCATCGTTTTCATTAGTATTTCATAAATGGGGAGAAAAATTCATGTTTTATCTTTCAATCGGTTCTGTTTACAATTGGTATCTTACTCCCACTCTTTATGTTGAAAATGATATCTTAGTTTTCATTTGGTTTTCTATGCTCTTAATGAAAATTATTTTCAATTGGTATATGTTTCATTTTTAATATTGGTATCAAGAATATTAAATTGATATTATTCTCTATTTGGTATCTCTATTGCAAAATTGTTTTAGTGTTTAACTAAAAAGATTAGTTTATGTTTTTCAATTGGTATCAAAAGTGTAAAATATTTTCAATTGGTACTAATTTTTATAATTGGTATCAAGATTTCCTATATATTTATATCTTTCAATTGGTATCAAAATTTTTGTTTGTTTCTTCAAAATGTTTTGTTTATTTTCAATGGTATCATAAAGTGGTATCATGATACTAAATTGATATAATTTTCAATTGGTATCAAAAGTTTTGATATGTATTGCTTATATGCAAGAGGAGCTTAACATCTTCTCTATATATATATATTCATGTTAAGTGTATCTCATATTGAGGAGTTTGACCGCTCTTCTTTATGTCTTACACGTGTGTAGTAGGAGCTTCACATCTCCTTTTATATATTGTATATTATGCTTTATGTGGTTAGGGTTTAGTCATCTCTTTTCATATAAATGCATGTATGCAGGGGGAGTTAACTTCACGTCTCTCCTCTTCATGAATGTATATAGCATATATACCTTTATTGTTTGATTTATGCAAAAGAGAGAAAAATATTATTTATGTCCCTTATTGTTTGTACCCCTTTGTTGATGAATTGACAAAAAGGGGGAGAGATATTTTAGAGTTTAATATGCATATTTACTTCTTATTTAATATGCATGTTTATTTAAATTTGTTATCTCTTACTATTGGTATCAGAGCATCTGTTGTTGGTGTCAAGAGCAATTGTTGGTATCAAGAGAAATATTTTTTTAAGAGCATTTTTATTTTAAATTTGATATCAAGAGCATGTTTATTTCATTGGTATCAAATATCATATTTATACATGTTTATGTTGAGCATTCACGGCATATCTTTATTGTTTATTGCTATGCATGAGTTAAGGGGGAGCTTCTTTGAAGCTTAACTTTAATCCATGCATATATAACTCCATGAGTTTTGTCATCATCAAAAAGGGGGAGATTGTTGGCTCAGAGGCCCTTCACTCTAGTTTTGATGATGATTAACTCATGTAGTTATAGTTTACTAATAATCATGTGATATTTAGTTTCAGATATTTGATCAAGATATTAGTAGGTGATTAGCTTCAACAAAGGTGTTTTGGAGCTTTCACATGATGATTCAAGAGCTTGAGCGTCAAGTTCACATCTAGCACTCGGTTGCAATCAAGCTCGGTGGATCACGTTTGGATCGAGTCGACTTGGAGAAGGAGTTCTACAAGAAGACATCGGTTTGTTTAGTTTAAGATT
Source organism: Agave tequilana (assembly GCA_038442645.1). Taxonomy (NCBI): domain Eukaryota; kingdom Viridiplantae; phylum Streptophyta; class Magnoliopsida; order Asparagales; family Asparagaceae; genus Agave; species Agave tequilana. The sequence goes on from JAVJIF010004467.1 coordinate 140,676, forward strand.
TTGTTTAGATCTATTGTAAAGATTAGATAGTGTTGATATGTGCAAGTTCACAATACACACACATTTGTTTTAAGTTTATTGGTTTTTGATTTTGGTTTTCGATTTAACCAATATTGGATTTCATGTCAAAAATATAGATATAATATCTTTCATGTATATTGGATTCTATCCATATACAATATGCTTCAAAGTTGTTTAAATATCATGTTTTTGTATTTACATGTGTTTTAAAAAAATTGGATTTCCATTTCAAAAATTCAAGTTTTGAAAAATACGAATTTTGGTTTAAGGCAAATTTTCAATCTCACAAAAATGGCTCAAATTGTTTAAAATATGTGTTGAATTTTTGTCACACATTTATATGATAATAAAAAACCCAAGTTTTCAATCCTTTAATGTTGGACCAGGCTGTCTGCCGGTCGACCGACGTGCACGCAGCTCAGGCATGTAGGCCGGTCGACCGCCAGAGAGGTTTGATCTCTGGAATGGCCCTGGTCGACCGGGCGGTCGACCGGCAGAGAGCTGTTGCTCTCTGTATCCTGTCCTGGTCGACCGGACGGTGACTGGAGGCATAACGGTCAGAAATCTGACCGTTAGGAAGGGCAATTCTGCCCTTTCCAGCTGCCAACGGGCTGATTTCTTTTGGGCTATAAATACCCCATTCTTTGGCTGATTTCACCAAGATTTCAAGAGAGAAAATTTTCACATCCTTTAAGTGTTTTTCAGCAAGAAGTTCTAGTTTCAAAAGTTTTAATCTTTATTTGTTTTTAAAGTGTTGGAAATTCAAAAAAATTAGAGTCTCTTGGGAATTGATTTTTGGTCTAAAATTCTATATCTATTTGGAGATTTTCCCAAGCAATTTTCATTTGTTCCAAACACTTTATTTTCTCACACTTGAGCTATCATATCTATCCTACCTATTAGGATCTTATTTTTGTGAGAAAGAATTAGTTTGTGGTTGTTGATGCCACCAAGTTGTAAACCCTCCTTTATTTGTGATATCCCTCTAGTTAGAGGTGATTGTATTGATATCCCTCTTAGAGAAGAGGTGATTATTGGAGTGGTGGCTAAGTGCCTTATCCCTCAAGTGTGAGGTGATTGTGATTGTGTAGCTTTGTGCCTATCCCTCATTTGTGAGGTTGATATTGTGTTGGCTTTGTGCCTTGCCTCTAGTGAGAGGTTGTATTTGAGAGAGGAGTTGTGTACTCCCAAATTGTTTTTGCCCAAAATCCGCAGTGGAGGTTCCCTGTGTGGGAAGTCCTGTATGGACGAGTTAGTAGAAATCCTTTTGTGTGAAGGCGGGGACGTAGAGCTGGGTGCTAGAACCTCGAAACATATCCTGTGTTTGCGTTTGATCCACTTTCTCTAACTCTCTCTTATTTACCTTGCATTAATTCATATTATCATATCATTCATATATGCTTGGTTTGTTTGTGTGCCTCACTTGTGTTCAACCAAGAGAGGTTCATATAGCACCTCAACTCTTATTTAGAGGAATTTAGAGGAGATAGTTTAGAGCCCTTCACCGAGAATTCGGCTACACTCTTTGGTTACACTAAGTGTGTCGCATTAAGTTTTTAATTCCACATCATTTGTCATTAGATTAGCCTTACACCTGTTCACCCCCCTCTAGGTGTACTTTCACTTTTGACATCCATTTGAAATAATCAAAATTTTTTAAATCTTGCATAGGCTAGAAGCATTCGAATTGCTTCTAATCTAGCAACAAGAGTAAAAGTCTCATCAAAATCAATGCTCTCCTCTTGATTGTATCTTTGGGTAACAAGTCTAATTTTGTTTCTAGTAACAATGCCACTTTCATCTAGCTTGTTACGAAAAACCATTAGGTGCCAAAGATAGAACAATCCTTGGGTCTGGTGCAAGATCCCAAACATTATTTCTATCAAAATTATTCAATTCCTCTTGCATAGATAAAAACCAAAACTCATCATTCAAATCCTCATTAATATTTTTAGGTTCAATATGATATAGAAAAACCAAATGTGAACATTCATTTAGAGCTTAAGAAGGAGTTTTTACCCCTCTTGATACATCACCTATAATCAAGTCAGTTTGATGATCTTTAATGGTCTTTCAAAATTTAAAGTTTCAATTTGATCCGAAGTCTTAGATTTCTATTCATCAGAAGTTTGTTCACAACTAGTAGGATCAGATTCCTACTGGTAGGATTGATTCTACCAGGGTTTTCAAAATCTGAAATATCTGCATCTTCAATAATCTTTAAAATATGAGGGTTAGCCTAATTAAAACTTACATGCATGAATTCTTCAACATTTAATAAGTGTTTATTAAACACTCTATAAGCTTTATTAGATAAAGAATAACCAAGAAATATACCTTCATCTGACTTGGAATCAAATTATCTTTTGTATTAAGAATAAAACATTTGCATCCAAAAGTTTTGAAATAATGATATATTTGGGGATTTTCCAAAGAAGAGGTCATAAGAAGTCTTTTTCAAAATAGGATGAATAATAATACGATTTAAAACATAACAAGCGGTGTTAACTGCATCTGCCCAAAAATATTTTGATAAAACAAAAGCATTTAGCATGGTATGTGTTATTTTTTGTAAAGTTCTATCTTTTTTAGCAACACCATTTTGTTGTGGTGTTCTTGGTGCCAAAAACGAGCATATAATGCCATGATCAAGACAAAACTCAATAAAATTCTCATTTTCAAATTCACCTCGTGATCACTACGAATTTTGATAATGGAAAAACTAATATTCTTTTCCACTTTTTTGCAAAAATGTTTAAAGAGATTAAAAGCTTCACTTTTATGAGTCAAAAACAAAACTCATGTAAACCGAGAAAAATCATCAATAATGACAAAAGCATAATATTTACCATTCAAACTAGAGGTGTTCATAGGACCAAATAAGTCCTATGCAAGGGTTTAGAAGTCGATACCTCACTTATTGAATGAAAAGAACTTTTGACTTGCTTGTTCTTTTTACATTCACCACAAGTTACCTCCTTGGGCTTTTTCAATGTGGGAAGTCCTTGTGCAAGCCCTTTTTTGGACAATTTTGATATAAGATCAAAATTAGTATGTGCAAGTCTTTTGTGCCATAACCAAAGATCATCTTCAAATGCAGCTAAATACTTAACACTATGGTTAATTAAATCAATAATATTAATGGTATAAATATTTTCATTCTAAGTACTTCAAATAAAAGATTTCCTTCACAATTAATGATAATGCATTTAGTAGGTCTAAAATTGACATTCATACCTTTATCACATAGTTGGCTAACGATAATAAGATTAGCTTTCAAATCATTTACTAATAATACAGTTTCAAGAGTAGGGAAAGAATTCTTACAAATAGTTCCAATACCAATGATTTTACCTTTATCATCATCTTTAAAGGAGACCGTGCCACCTTTACAACTTGATAGGATTGCAAAAAAATTTGGATCTCCTGTCATGTGTCTTGAGTAAGCATTATCAAGGTACTATTTCATTCTATGTTGAGAAAGGTTGGATACTTATAAGAGAATTTTGAGATATACTTTTAGGTCCTAATATCTTTTGGGTCCTTGAATGTTAGTATCTTATTTAGGAACCCATTTTAGATATGAATACCCATTTTAGATATGAATATCATGGAAATTCTTCTTTACAAAATATGAAGTACTAACATGACCTCTCATCATATAATAAGTGTAAATCAAATTTGAAGCATTGTTGTGATATGATGAGTATGAAAATCATGATTTTTGTACTGGTAGGATGGTATCCTGCCAGTCTATTATCGGTGTAGAATGATATCCTGCCAGGACCTGATCTAGTTTTACCAGTCTAATTCTACACAAGAGCAACACTAGAAGTAGAAGCAATATCAGTAAATCTTTTTAAACGGATCTTTGAATCATCATTTTCAGTTCGAATCTCTACAATTTTAACAAGAAATTCATTTTTCTCTCTCAAAATATTTTCATAAATAGATGGACAAAATGCATGTTCATTTTTCAAAGTAGTAAACCATTTTGAAAGTTGTTTGTAATCTCCAACAAACTCAATGTAAGCATTTTCTATTTCTTCAGGAGTGATATAGTCATCGAGTGTTACATGTTCGTTGTCCGCCATGAAGCATATGTTTTCATTTGAGATGCTCAAATTTTGCTTCATCTTTTTCTTTATTTTCGGAATCACTTGGTTTCAATTCACTCCATCCAGCGTATAAGGCTTTTTTCTTCTTGAAGAACTTTCTCGCCTTTCCTTTCAAGTTGGGACAATCGTTTTTGATATGACCGAGTTTATTGCATTCATAGCAATTTATAGAACCGATCTCATCTTTCCTCCCATTTGATTTTAGAAGTTTCTCCTTTTATTGAATTTCTTCCTCATCATTTTATTGGCCCTTTTGATGACAGAGGCAAGATCATCACCTTCATTTGTGCTTTCTTCACTTCAAAACTCATCCTGTGTTTTTTTTAGAGCTATATTTTTTTTTTCACTTGTGTGGCATCATCTTGCTATCTTTTCTTTTGAAGATTTATTTTGATCTTCACATTCTTCAAAATTCTCATTATTTTTGGAAAGGAAGAGTATTGATGTTTTTGTAAATCTCAATGGGATTGATGATACTATTGTATTCCATGGGTAGAGATCTCAACACTTTATTGTTCATTTCAAAGTAAGTGATGACTTTTCTAAGAGATTGTAGATTGCAGGTGATGCTTTTGTACCTATTTAGAAATTCATTAATTTACTTGTTAGGCAATAATCAAATAGATTTAAATTCTTGAGCAAGCATATTTATTTTGCTATTTTTAATTTCATTTGTTCCCTCATGGGTGACTTCGAGATAATACCACATTTTTTTTGCACATGTAATATTCATAACTTTATGAAACTCATTGCAGGACAAAGCATTGGTAATTAAACTAATAGCTTTGAAATTTAAGTTAGCAAAAGAAAAATCTTTCTCATCCCATTCAGGTCGGTATTTAGGAACCTTATTACCATTAACCTCTATGGTAGGGAGGTGTAACCATCTTCAATCATGCCCCAAAATTTTCAATCAATAGACTGAATATGAATTCTCATGCATGCTTCCCAATACGCATAATTAGTACCATTAAATATTGAAGGTCTATTATTGGATCTCCCCACAGGTAAAATAAGATCAGTAGTGGAAGCCAAAAGATCGGTCTTTAGGATATAAAACTTAAAATAATAGTACCAATGCTCTGACAATTGTTGGACCCTATATGGGGTGAATAGGGTCAAGGATAATTTAAAATTTAACACACAGAATATATATTAAAACTGTAAAAAAAAGTTAGACTAGTAGGATCACCCAGCCTGCTGGTAGGATAGTTCAGTCCGGTGGTAGAAACAATAGAGAATAGAAATGAGCAATATAACAGAGAATACATATGCACAGCTGATAAGCAACAATAAAAATAATTGAGAGAACTTAATAATTTTAGGGTGGTTCAGGAAACTCCCCTACATCCACCACCTAGAGGTCTCCACTCTAGGATTTGCAAATCCACTATAAAGCTTCTTCTATAAGTAAAGATTACAACCACCAAGACTCTTCCTTGAGCTTGGATTTAGAAACCACCAGATACTACCTGATCTTGAATTTACACAGCACCTCTATCTTGAGGCACACTTCAATAAGGATTACAGTAGATTTTGTTCTCTAACACGATAATGAGAACTAATATAAGCACAGTGATTGAATCAAAATAGATAATACAATAAGAGACTCTATGCAATCATATAATTCTAAATATTATCAATAATAACTTGGCACAGTAAGTTTAAAGTAGTAATAATGAGAATCTAGAATAAGTATAGAAGATGAAACTAAGATTCTCCAAAAAATAGAGAAATAAATGAAGTGATGAATTTTTCTTGTATTGAATGCTTGAGACGTTCTCTGAAGATCAAAACTTAAATGAAGATGATTGGCTCAATCACTTTTGTTTATGAGATCTGAAATTTAAGGCTTGAAGGTAGATGAACTCAGTTTTTACTTTTGTGAAATTTTCTGATTGTGTTCTTTTTTTTTGTAATAAATGAACAAGGTTCTATATAAACAACAAAGAAACATCAGAGACGATTCCAACCGTTAGAGATAGAGAGGGGCAGAGCTTCTGCCCGTTAGAGCATTAAACGCAACTATAAAGAGATATCAAAAATGAGCACAAATCTGGGCAATTAATGCCTCTGCTGCAGTATAACAGGAAAGGGAAAATAGAGACTTTAAAGAGAGGAAAGCGATGAAGTCTTCTCTCAAAATGTGTGCCTCGCCCTGCTTTTCAAAATACATAAAAATGGAGTCACGACGAGAGTCGATGACGTATATACGTGAGAAACAAATACCCCACGTATACACGCTGAGCCTAAAGTAACCTGAACAAGTTATATAATCACCATGAAGAGTCAACAACACTACAATAATACATATAAAGTATACACATGATCTCAGATGAAATAAGAAATGGAATAAAAGCTAAGTCTGATATACAGGAATCTAAGAATAATAGCAGGAATACGAAAGTAGGAATACCAGATAATGAATAGAGAGAACTCAGGGCTCCTCGCAACATGTACAGTCTCATCGAAATCTGATCAAATCAATAAAACATCAATATTTGAATGTGCAAATTCAGGGAATCAGAACTCCTCGTGAATGTATAAGAATAAAAAGGAAAGTGCAGGTGCATATAAATGTGAGCAGACTATGAAACATATATACTAGAATAAAACTATAATAACATGCTAAACATAATGAACAATAAGACTGGCCAGTCAATACTAGAGTCAGATGTCCAGTAAGTCAAATGTATCATTGGGTGTCTAACATACATACATGTATCAGGCAAAGACATTCAGTTACAGTACATGTGAATAGTTCATTATTATTTGCTATGTCACCGAACATCAATTGCCACATGCAGTAGACGCATCCCATACTACGCGTCAATCAGGGTCCCAAGTTATTAAAACTGACTGGTTGGAGACATTGTCCATACTTTAGGTGGGTCCCGTACTTACCCGAGACCACAACCTCAGATGCCTGGCGCTGAACTAGGCCCGTACCGCTAGGTACTTAGTAACAGTAATAGTTACAATAGTAATATCAAATGGATGTCAGTCATCCCTGGGAACCCTGCAGTGGAACCCTCATTTCGGCTGCGCTACCTGTATCTTAGGTCCACCCAAAATACAGATGTTGTCTCCTTCATCAATTTTCTCAAACCCAATGTAAGTTGTATTTTTACATTATTATTTAATTCAGTTAAAATAATCAATCTTCATGTTACTAGAATACTGAGAGGATCTGGTGACGGTAACAATAACAGTACAGTAATAATAACAGTAATCATATACATAGTGAACAGTAATTAGGACTGTAATTGGTATCGGTAAGCGTGTATACGATGAACAATAGGAATGTACAGGTGTTACGGTCAAACAAATCCTTTCCAGTAACTTTCAGTAAGTCTAGTCAATGTGCTATCTCATATAAAACTGATCAAGATCTCATCCACTGATATTATATTTGTAATGATCCATCAACTCATAATCTCAAAAGCAATCCTCGTGAATATCACATATCAATCTATGTTACATATAATCTCAATAATCATCATGAACATCAAATACTAGATCTGTATCAGAATATTTGATATAGTAAACCTTGAGTCCAGTAAATAGTTAATTAGCATTTTTATCACTAACAACTACTTTAATCCTCTAGATCACCAATAACTGAGATCAAATGATAACCAATGTTAAACTTTAAATATATGTTATCACAAATATCAATGCATCACTCTTACAAAAATTCTATCTCTATACCAAAAAACTGAAGTAGTCAAGAACTAATCATAAGAGATGTCTACTGAATATCCTCAAAGTCAACTAGATCAACAGATACCGAAATCACATCCAAATAATGAAACATCCTCAAGTGACATGAAACTCAGAATGGTCTATATTTGATAATCAACATCGAAAGATCATCAATACTCTAACAGTATAATCAAGGGTAAAATGAGAATACTCACAAATATCAATCCAACTACATCAATCATCAGAACACTAATCAAAATCCTCTGAAATGAACACCAAGTCATGTTAATCAACTCAACAATATATCCCTCCTCTACATGATCAGTATATCCATCCTCTAAGTCACTGATATCCAAGTCCAAACATATAAGAGTACATAATCACCTATATCTAACCAAGTCAATACCAATTCAAGTATCAGTAAATCAGTATATCAATAAAGCAATGCCATATCTGACACTTCCTCAATATTCATAGGAATTCTAGTCAGAATAATCACCAAACAATTTGTCTGATAAATATTTCTCATGAATTAAGAATCACTAACCTTAATCATAAATCAATCAACCTCAAGATCAATATGTTTATATTCTAAGATTTATCACAACTAGGTCAGTTACAAGATCAAGTCCGGTCTATGGTATATTAATACTAGGCCTAAGTCAACAATGGTAGATTACTAACACATAGAATGACGCTGATAAATACTCATATCAACTGAATAAATAAGGTAGACATTCTCTGATGACTCATGAAGTGATACAAGTAATCAAACTGGTAAAATAAAGCAGATGGTCACATGTAATAATACAAGTAACATATAAACACTACTAACAACGGTAAATTGAGAAAATGATACAAGAGTGAACACTCACATGAAATGACGCGGTTTTGAAACTGAATTTCCCTCTGGTCTTCACTGCACGAACTAGCACAAATCCACGGATCATCCCATGGGTCAGTTTTCAAATCGCCAATTTACCGGGTCCATAACGAGCACCTATCCAGATCTCCTGTTACCGAGTTCGGATCTCACGAACGTGTCCGAAACGCTGTAACACGGCACCAAACACATAGAGAAAAAGGGAATCAAAACATACACACACATAATATACTCACACATTTACCCATACAAGTATGCCACGCATGCATACACCCACGGGTATACCAAATAAATACATATATACGAGTATACACATATATATCATAATACATACATGCATGCATACATACTTATAAGCACTCACGCACACTCATGCATGCAAAAACACATGCATACATATTCACGTAATATATTCTAATACATGCACTATAATAGAACACACATATATACATATTCACAAACACACACTTACTGTCACGCCCCGCTTCCCAAAATACGCGAAAACGGAGTCGCGACGAAGGTCGGCGATGTATGTACGCGAGAAAAATACCCACGCACATACACTAAGCCTAAAGTAACCTAAACAAGTTACAAAATCTACTATGATAATTCAATATCACTGCAAAATGATATATAAATATCTAACACCATGATAATAGATGAATAAAGGAAAGAAAATGGCAACTGGATGCGATAAAGATAGAATCAAGAAATAACATGAATAAAAGAGCAAGAATACCTATAATCAAGGAAAGAGAGACTCCAGCTCCTCGTAACGAGTACGATGACACGAACACCTAAACAACATAAGAAGGTGTCCAAAAATCCTGGACGGGCGAATCCAGGGTAGTCAGAAGCGACCTAATGAGTGTGTGTGTGTGTATAAAGGAAAAGGTGTTCGTGCATAACAACGCAAGCAATAACATGTAACTAAAATGAAACATAACAGAAAAATCAAGGGCAAGAACAAAGATATGAATGATATATAATTGATATCCTGACCACTAATGTCAAGATGTGTAACCTAGCATATATCACTAGTCTGGTATACAATCAGGTCATGTGTACAATCATATGTCGATCATAGTTATATACGTACAGTCGGGTGATCACGGTCAGTCACAATACATTAACAGTTTATCATTATTAATTATGTCAGCGAACACTAATTGTCACATGTAATAGACGCTTCCCATACTACGCCTACTACACGTGCCAATGAGGTCCTTAGTTATTGAAACTGATCGATTGGAGACATTGTTTGTATTTTAGGTGGGTCCCGTGCATAACCGAGACCATGGCCCAAACTCCTGGCGCTGAACCAGGACCTACCGCAAGGTAGTCAGGAACATGTATAACAGGTCAGGTACATGTATAACATGTATAACAGGAACAGGAACGGGACGGGGTGCCAGTCACCCCACGGGAACCCTGTAGTGGAACCCTCTTTCGGCTGCGCAACCTATATCCTAGGTCCACCCAAATACAGACGATGTCTCCTCCATCAATTTTCCCAATCTCAGTGTAAGTTGTTTAATGTCATGTTTATTAGTTTATCAAGATTATTTAATGTGCATGTTACTTAGATCATTGGGATAACTCGATGATAGTCACGGTAACCACCCCCAACATGTGTAATCAGGATACCGGTATAACATGATATATTATGTTAGTGAACAGGATATCGGTATAACAGGATATGTAACAAGTATAACATGAGGGTGATGTTACCGTGTAACAATATTTTCCCAGTAGTTAAGTAACATGGACATGATAGTTATCAGATAGATACCAAGTATAATCAGTCAAGTTTCTAGGTAAACTATGATATTCATGATGAGTAATGACCTACTGGCATGAATAGGATAATCCAGGCAAAATATTTTATCAACTCAGATCCTTAAAGTCATCGACATATCCATCCTCTAAATCACTAATAAATCAGATCGATCAATAGCTTGCCATAAAACTCTGGACATATAATATGGTCACTGATGTCAATAGAATCACTCTCATAAAACTTTATCTCCAGTGACTGAAGTAGTCAAGACCAAATCATGAATATCTAATTAAACTCTCACCTGTTTTACCATTAATAACAATAATCAAATCTACTGATAATGCCACTCAGATATTACTCATATAAGTACCATCATGAACCAGCAAAATCCAAGATCTAAATCTGATTATAGTCTAAATTTCATCACTAATAGTTTCAATCCCAATCAAGATAATTACTAAGGAGTATAATATCCTCGATCAACACGGAATCTAGATCACCTTTACATCTAGTAGTTAATATCAATAAGGTTATCAATACATCAGTCAATCTCATCAATGCGAGAATCCCGAAATAATAACTCCTAACAGTCCAGGAGTCAGTCTCATCATATACACTAGTGTCAAGAGTATCATATTCATACATATCCATGTATCGGTAAAATAAGTCTATCGTTACAGCAACATCATGTCTAACACGTCCTCAATATCCAAAAGAATTCTAGTCAGAATAGTCACCAACAATGTGTCTGATAAATACCATACATAAAATATAAATCTCTAATCATCAATCATCAATCAATCAACCTCAAGATCAATATTTTTATATTCTAATATTTTTCACAACTAGGTCAGTTATAAGATCAAGTTGCGTCTATCAATACTAGGTCTAAGCCAAAACGGCGAATACCAACACATGAAATGACGCTGATACAAGCTCTTATCAACTACGTAAATAAGGTGAACAATCATTAATACCTCATGAAGCGATACAGGTAATCACACTGGTAAAAATACATCTAATAGTCACATGAAATGATAAGAGAAAAATATAAATACATATTTATAATGGTAAATAAGGAAATAAGACATACGCAAACACTCACAACACAATTAAATAAAAATTAAACAAAAAAGAGAAACACTCACCTGAGCTAGATCCCGAGTCCAAAACACTGAAATCATAAGGCCCCGATAAATCTACATGATTCATTCAATAGGAATTCTTAGATTTTTAAAAGGATATTTTAAGGAGTTTAAATCTTCATTAATTTGTTTGGGAGTTAGAAATATGATTATCTGAGTCTAATGAATTTAGTAGGTTTGGTTTAAATCAATTTCTAATTTTTGTTGAATTTTTAATAGGCTTTAAATCATTAAATACTTAAAGGGCTTAGATTTACCATTAAGGAGAAATGATTTTAAAGTGGGTAATTTGATTTAAATTTCATGTTGCTATTTATCTAAAAAATTTATCGTAGAAAGTAAAATTATTGTAGACTATTGTTTATATTTATCTCTTTTTTTTGATATTTTTAATAAATTATTCTAATATGCAAATCTTGTTTCTTTCTTTATTCCTTCCTTTTTCTTTTCTTTTTTTTTTTACATATCTCTAACAGTAGGCCAGGTCCAGGCCCAGTCCAGACCTAGGCCCAGGATGGACCAGGCTAGGCCCTGGCCTGGTCCAGAATTCTTTTTTTATCTTTTTTTTTTATTAAACAGGGCCCAAGGGCCCTGTGCGGCCCAGGCGGCCTGGCCCGGGCTAGGCCATGCCAGGCCGGCCCTGGCCCAGCCGGGCTAGGCTGGGCCGTGCCTGGGCCTAGCTGGACTGCACAGACCAGCCCAGTCTAAGCAGTAAGCTGAGCTGCTCTCGACCTGGCCGAGAGCAGCGGTAACTATTTATTTATTTATTTATTAACAAAACTTGGCTGTAAAATTTTAGGAAAAAAATATGTAAATTAAGATGTGGTTTAGTATATTCTCATGTATATTTTAGTTATAAAAAAATATTCATAGAAGACCCTTGTATAATCATGGTATCGATTCGCCTATTTGTATCATTTTAATTATGGAAAACGGGTTTAATTTCTTGGATTTTGATTTGCTCAAATCAAGGTTTTGTGGGATATTAAAACAATGACCATACAAAAATTTTATTAGATAAGCTTCTAGAAACCAATAATTATATTGCGGTGAGTTTTAGCATATTGCTAAAATTAATAATCTATTCTTGTGGTTCTAATTAAATTTATTATTTTTTTAAAAAACTGAAATTAAATTCACAATCTAGATCTACTTACTTGAGTTGTTTCTCTTTGCTTGCTCCTCAATCCGTGTACCTCGAAACTCCTTTTCGTTCACGATCCGCCTGAGGAGAAAAGAAAGATGAAAGTGGGGAGAGTTGGATTAGGGTTTTCTTTTGAGATAGAAGAGAAAGAAAGGATTTGGTCTTTATATAGGTTATTAGATATTTTAGTAACATGAATTCTAGTTAGATTTAGATTTCTTAATTTAGTAGTTCAGATAAGAATTGAAGATTGCTAAAAATCTCAAGGAGATTCAGTTTAGATATAATTTTTGTTAGGATTTTATTAGGATTAGTTAAGATTAATGAAAAAAGACTTGATAAGATACGATTTTGATTTGGATTAGGATTGAGTTTTGGGTCAATGGGTAAGCATCTCAATGATACTAAGTTATAGTTTATATTTGGGCTTTAGTTAAAAGAAACAAGTAATATAAAGAATAAGAAAATAGAGAGTGGGCTTGCGGGATTAGTTTTTGAGCTTAAAGAAAAATAGAAAAAGGAGAAGGAAATGAATGAAAATAAGAAAGTGGGCTTGGCTCATGTGGGCTTAGTATAAAACGGAAAAGAAAACAAAAGGAAAAGGAGAATGAGCTAAGCTTATTGAGCTTAGAATTAAAATAATAATACTACACATTAATAATAATTTAAAATAACTAAATATAAGCAATAAGATTCTACAAGTCATAAACAATAATAATACTAATAATGATACTAAATCAAGTTAATTAATAATAAGATAATAGGTAGAATCAGGTAAATATTTAAAAATAATATTATGGTATTATTAAATTGGAGATATTACACTTACCCATTATTACATACATACGCTTACACTTATATGCTCAATTACACACTTTATTATAAATCATACATGCACTATAATAAACTCGCCCACCCATATGAATATAAACAGAGTAGAGGAGGGAGAGGATGCACTCACGCAATGGGGTCTGAGGCTCGGGTTCGGCCACCGCGAAGCTATCCGGAGGCCGCGGCGGAGACGATGTTCTACCGTGGAGAGATGATGGTGGTCCGACGGGTGCTCCGGACTCGCTGGGGTGCTCCGGTGGTGCCCGACATGATGAACAGGGACTATGGGCTATGGACGGCTGTCGGAGTGTTGCCGGAGGCCGAGGAGGGGTTGTGGACTTAGAGTTGCTATCATAATATGGGGAGCAGCAGCCTGGGGCTGTGGGGCTTGGTGGAGAAGCAGGGGAGGGTTGGGCGCTGGAGTGGCTACCGGCTAAGCAAGAGGAGGAGGGAAGGGACTCCGGCTGGTTGGCTCCACAGGATGAGTCAAGGAGGGGGCAGCAACATGGCCTGGAGGTGTTTGCTGCGGGTCTCACCAGAGAGGAGTAGGAGCCCGGGGGAGTCCTTGCTGCATTTAGTTCTCGGCGAGGAGGAGAGGGTGTTGTTGAAGAGATGGGGTGCGCCAGGCCTGCGTGCTGAGGATGGGGCTCGGCCAGTGCACCGCAGTGAAGAATCTTGGTCGACGGAGGGCTGTTGTGAGTGGCACGACAATGGTGTGCGTTGGTGGTGATCCCGGGGTGTTGTCGTGGAGGTGATGTAGGCAGGTGGTGTAACTATGCCTGTCAAGGGAGAGGTGGTGCGGAGCTCCTCTGCGCGCGGCCCAGAAGGGGAGTTGCTTGGCCGAGGAGGGAGAAAGTAGAGATGTGGAGAAAGTACTATATGAAAGCTAAAGAGAGAAACGTAAGAGAGATTGAGAGAGGGATGCATGAGTGAGAGAGTGGGAGGACGTGAGTGAGAAGAAAGGGGAGCAGGTGGAGAGGTGGGGGAAAAGAAATGGGATGCAGGATGGGGAGAAAGACGCGAGTGAAATGGTGGGAAATGGTGAAGTTAAGTAATGGTTAAATAAAAGTTGAGTGTTCTACATGCCACACCAAAGTGGCATGGTGGTGGAGACTTAAGGATGTGGGAGAGAAGTCACGGGTTCGAATATGTTAACATCAAAAAAAAAGTTATGGTTTTATTTCACAAGAATAAAGGGTAGAATTGGAAAATGTTTAAATATATTAAGTGGCATTTCCTCACCACACACCAAAGTGGCCATGTGGTTGAGACTTGAGGAGTTGGTGGGATCAGGGGTTTGAATTTGTGAACTCAAAAAAAAAGGATTTTTTGTTTATATTTTTATTTTATTTTTATTTTAAATTTCATTTTTTTATTAAACAAGTTTTTAATCATTATTTTATTGGATTAACTCCATTAATCCAGAAAATCCTCAAAAATTCAAAAAATAGAAAATGTTATCCTTAACATTATTGTGAAGTTGGATCTCCAAAATGAAAAGTCACCTAGAGGGGGGGTGAATAGGTGATATAGCTAATCTATGAACTAAATGCGGAATTTAAAAACTTAATGCAATGAGCACTCAAGTGTGATCAACAAGTGATGCACACACAACCAAGCCAAGCAAATATGAATGAGCAATATGAATAAAAAATGCAAGGCACAAAGTAAAGAGAGAGATAGAGAGAGAGCCAATAGATCAAACGCAAACACCAAGATATGTTCTCGAGGTTCGAGCACCCAGCTCTACATCCCCGCCTTCACCCAGAAGGATTTCTAATCCACTAGCTAGAGTACCCAACGCCACAGGAGTACCCAGTTACACAATCACAACCTCCACTTGAGGCAAAGGCACCAAGCCAACAACAATCACCTCACACCTTGAGGGATTAGCACAAAGCAAACATAAGGATCACCTCACAACTTGAGGGATACAACCCAAGGCACAAAGCCAAACAAAGATTGGGTTTTTAACTTGGTGGTTTAACAAGCAACCACAAACAATTTCTTCTCCCACACAAATATCCTATAGAATAGATAGTAGATTTTAGCTCAAGTGTGGAGAAAACCAATGGAATGGAAATCAGTATCACAAAGAAAAATCCTTGGGAAAACATAGAAATCAAGATGGTGAAGTTCAATCAAAAGCTTTTCCCAAAAACCCTCTTCTTTGATTTTCCAAACCCTAGCAAAAACACCAAAAAGAATGTTCAATTCAAGTCCAAAAACTTCTTTTGATTGCAGCAAAAACACCAGAGAGTATGAAAAAATTCGCACAAAAAATCTTGGAGAAAAACTATTGCAAATGGGGTATTTATAGGCAAAACTGGAAACTAGCCGTTGGCAGCAGTTTTTGCCAAAATAACCCTGCCGGTCGACCGGCCGGTCGACTGCGCTACAGTCAAATTTTGACCGTTGCCAGCTAACAGTCGACCGCCCCGGTCGACCCAAACAAACAGAGAGCAACTGCTCTTAGTCGGTCGACCGGCACGGTCGACCGGCTATAGGTGTAGCCAGCGTGCACGTTTCTGTGCACGTCGGTCGACCCATACGGTCGACCGGCTACAGGTGCGGTCGACCGTACTGGTCGACCGACCAGCCTGGCAGACACCAAAATAGGTCAGAAATCTGGGAAAATAAATATCCAATAAATTCTTATAAACTACTAAAAATCCCCAAAAATAGTTTTGTCAAATTGCATTGATATATAAACATGTGATAAAAGTTTTGACTCAAATATCAAGCAATTAAAACTATTTTTATGTCTTTTCATTTTTACCAAAAACCAAACCTTGTATTTTCTAAAACTTGGATTCTTGAATAGAAAATACATTTTGTCTAAAACTCATCCAAATACAAAAACATGATATTTAAACATTTTGAAACATGATGCATATGGATAGAAATACAATATACATGAAACATATACATATCATAGTTTTTGTCCTTAATTCTAAAATTAAGTATTGTTAAAACACAAACCTAAAACTCATGAAATAGGTATATCAAAGTAAGTTTGTCTAAGAGTTGAAGCATGCATGTATATAGAACAAATCTAATATACATTAAACCATGTAAACTTGTTTTGATATAATATCTATTCATGCAAACCAAGATCGGTTAAACCAAAAACCGAAAACCAAAACATGATACGTGTGTGTTGTGAACTTGAGCTTATCATACTATTCTAATCTTTACAATTAGGATCTAAACCCAAAACTAAACTATGGTACCGATGTCTTCTTGTAGAGCGCAATCTCTAAGCCGACTCGATCCAAAACTCTTTGATCCACCGAGCAAGTGTTATATATGATCTTTGACGCTTGGGCTCTTGAATCAACATGTGGGTAGCTTCCAAATCATCTTGTTGAAGCTAATCACCTACTAATAACTTGACTAATGATCTGAAACTAAAATCACAAGATTATTAGTACACATAACTACATGAGTTAATCATCATCAAAACTAGAGTGGAAGGCCTTTGGGCCAACAATCTCCCCTTTTTGATGATGACAAAACTCATGGAGTTATATATGCATGGATTAAAGTTAAGCTTCAAAGAAGCTCCCCCTTAACTCATGCATAGGATAAACAACTAATAAATGGCTCTAGATACCAATGAAATTATAAAACAAATAAACATGTTCTAGATACCAATTAGCAAAAACAAATAAACATGCTCTTGATAACAATTATTAGCAAAAACAAATAAACATGCTCTTGATACCAATGAAAATCTTTAAAAAATAAACATGCTCTTGATACCAATTAAACTAAACATAACACGCTCTAGATACCAATTAAACACAATATATACAAAACAAAACTAATGATCTCTTATACAAGCCCTTGATACCAAAACTAAGCAAACTAAATATGTTCTTTAAATAATGCTTTGAATATCAATTGAACTTAATAAAAACATTAAAAACTCATGATCTCTTATACAAGCCCTTAATACCAAAACTAAGCAAACTAAATATGCTCTTTAAATAATGCTTTGGATATCAATTGAACTTAATAAAAACATTAAAAACATAAAACATGCATATGCAAACATGCATATAACTCAAATTCTTCTCCCCTTTTTTGTCAATCATCAACAAAGGAGTTTAAAAACAAAACTAATGAAAACATATTCTTTTTATATTCAAAACAAGGAGTCAAAAACAAGGGATGTTCTCCCCTTTTTGTCTAAAAACAAATATGATACCAATTAGAAGAAAATGTGTCAAGGAAGTGCATATTGATACCAATTAAAAATGAAACTATACCAATTGAAAAACAAAAATCTAGATACCAATTGATAAGTAAACAATCATCATATCAATTGTAAATAAACAATTTTTGATATCAAACATAACAAATTTTGAATTTCTAAACATAAATGTTGATACCAATTGAAAATTAAATCTAGATCTTAATATCAAACAAATTTGATTTTGATACCAATTGAAATTATTGCCAATTGAAATTATTATTCTCTATCATAAAGTAAGGGAGTGGAAAACAAAATACCAATTGAAAGAAACAATACAAAATTTTCTCCCCCTTTATGAAATACCAATAAAAACTATGATAAGGCTCGAATTAAGATACCAATTGAAAACTAAATCAATTGAAACAAAGTTGAAGCTCAAGCTTATCATAAACAAAATCTTGTGCTTAAAGATATAGGAATATAATAAGCACAAATAAAACATATATATGTATGAAAAGTAGATACCAATTGAAATTGATATTCTTTGAAATGTAAGCATACATATACAAAAATATATGAGTATACAAGAAATGTCAAGATTGATACCAATTGAAAGAATTCAATGATACCAATTGAAACAACAATAAGATCAAGTGTATACATCATATGACTACCACCCATTTCATGTTCAAGTTTACTATGATTTTCACTATAAAGCATACATGAGCATGATCTCCCATCCAACCACCCTTTATGGTAGGGGTTTTCAAAATAGATTTGAAAGTATAGAATGTTTGAAAATCTCTATCAAAGTGAAGAATACGAACTAGTTATAAGAAAAATTATTTAAACTAGAACGAAATCCTTCAAGTAAGAAATCAAACAAAAATATTTTTCATGAAGACACATGTAAACCACATGGCACTAAAACACTCAAAATCCATATAGCACAATTTATACTCATGAAAACTAAGTCATGAGAAAACATTAAATAAGGTGAGTGTACAAGTGTTGTGAGAAACATATCATCATGAAAATGGACAATCAAGCTCAATATTGAAAACATGAAATTCATTGTGAAATCACCAATTGAAATCATCTTTAAAATATGAGATTCATCATACATGTGAAATCACTTAGCAAACATGAAATTCATCCAAACGATTTAAACTTCAAGGCATATGTATGTCATGTACAAACCAAAGTATACACACATATCCTAAACACAATGAGTCAACAAAAGTATATGCATGACGGCACGTGGCTCAAGGATGTATATGTATAAATGATAGTTTGGACAAGATGGACATATACATGAAGTTAAAACAAAATATCTAAAATGATGAATACAAGTCAAATGCAAGAATCATCAAAACTAGACTATACTAGTACATCAAATGAATACAAATGAGCGTTCAAGCACAAACATATATAAAGGTCTATTTGTAGCTCATTTGTTGTACAAGTATAAATCCTAGTCTTATTGAAAACCATCATTCAAGCAAGTAGTCAACACATGAAGCATGAAACGGGAATCATAAACCAACAAGATAAACATAATAATCAAAACATGAAGTATCAAAACAAAAAGTCATAGTCAACCATATAATTAGCATGACAAAGACAAGTGCATTAGATCTATGATAAACATGATAGCTAAAATATAAAGAGAACACAAAATATGGGTTCATACTAAACATGGGTGTCTCAACAACTAATCATGTAAAGCATAGGTCTACTAAACATGGAAAATATCATACTAATCATGAAACAATAAAACATGATTCATCAAAACAAAACATCATAAAATCATAAACATCCAAATGGTCATAATGCATATGCATGTGCATTAGATCTAGGGCATACATGTTAGTTTAAACACGGTGAGAACACTAAATGAAGATCCATATGAAACATGGGTGCTCAAGTAACTAAACATGTATAACACTATTCTAATAAGCATGGCATAGGCATAGTGAATAACAAAACATGACATGCTATAAATAGATGAACATTAAAAGCATGCAAAATAAAAATGGGAGTTAGAGAATGATACCAAAACCGATGAAGGTGCATCTCTAGTTCTCCAAACCAATGGTGGTCCTCTCCACCAAATCCCCTTGAGAGTGAAGCATCCAAAAGGTTCTCCTTTAAGCTTAGAACGCATCCACCTCAAGGCACCAAAACTTTCACGTGATGCGAGAGCCTCCACCTACATCAAACATCAAAGAGGTGGATCTTGGTACCCATTTCCTTGTGGGTCCACGGGGGTTAGTATCTCTCCTAACCCAAACAAGATTAGTTGCTAAATTTTCAACATGTAAACGATCATAGCAAAATCTAGCAAGATGGCCTTTTCGACCACAATGTGTACATGTGTACACGTGAGCATACATATGATGGTGGTGATCATGAAAAGCATGTGTATGCCTAGAGGTGTGTGCATGCAAGGTTGGAGCTTATTTCTTGCGAACCAAGGTTTCCAAACGTGTGTGATTCATGGCACAATGGCTCAAAGTGGAGCCCAAACTATCAACACTTCTCTTCAAATCATTTATATCATTTTCAATGCTAGAAGATAAAGTGGAGCATGCAATAGGTGTGGAAGAGGTAGTGGCTATGTTAGCATGGCAAACATGAAAATCAATATTATTTTTCAAAGATTTATTTTTGTTCAAAACCAAATCCAATTCTTTTGAAATGAAATCAATTTCATTTTTCAAAGCAATGTTTTCTTTTAAAACAAGATCTAATTTTGAAGATAAAACCTTATTGTTCTTCAAAGTATCATCACAATCATTTCTATTTTTCAAAACCTCAATTTCTTTAAGAGCAAGTTCAAGTTGAGATTTTAGTGAGTCACGTTCACTAGCAATCTCTCCTTTCTCTTGCAAAATAGTTTCAAAAGTAGAGCATAAATCTTTCAATTCTTCTTTTACATCAAAATGTTTCTTTTTCAAAAGTTCATATTTTTCTAAGAATTTTTCAAGCTTAGAGGCAAGTTCAACATTTAAAGTTTGAACCTCACCACAACTATATCATAAAGAATTTGAGCTATCATCTATTTGAGAGTCCGATTGTACCTCAAGGGAGTTCTTCCTTGGACCATGAGGCATTGCTCTTCGGACTTTTCTCTCTTAGATCTCCTCATCTTGTTAATTATCCTTGGAAGCTCGGGAGACATCAAGATGCTCCAAACTGCAAAAGCCGAATCATAGTGATCAAAAACGGGTAAAAGAAATTTATTTAGAGATGCTCTAAGTGCTCTAAGTGCTAATGCATTGGCCTTCTTATGCTTGCTACTATTTGGGAGGGATTCTATGGTAATGGCTTGATAAACTAGATGTCCTAGGTCTTTTAAATGTTTAGTCATATTAGCCTTCCAAGCATCAAGTCTAAAATGGTCAAACATGGGAGGGCTAGCCATGAGTGCAAACTAGTATGAGTGCAAATGATAATGCAAATGAAGATTAGCAAACCAAGATCTTACTCCTAGGTGGTTAAACCTAAATATCAGGAGCACTAGCTCTAATACCAATTGAAAAGTCACCTAGAGGGGGGTGAATAGGTGATATAGCTAATCTATGAACTAAATGCGAAATTTAAAAACTTAATGCAATGAGCACTCAAGTGTGATCAACAAGTGATGCACACACAACCAAGCCAAGCAAATATGAATGAGCAATATGAATAGAAATGTAAGGCACAAAGTAAAGAGAGAGATAGAGAGAGAGAGCCAATAGATCAAACGCAAACACTAAGATATGTTCTCGAGGTTCGAGCACCCAGCTCTACATCCCCACCTTCACCCAGAAGGATTTCTAATCCACTAGCTAGAGTACCCAACTCCACAGGAGTACCCAGTTACACAATCACAACCTCCACTTCAGGCAAAGGCACCAAGCCAACAACAATCACCTCACACCTTGAGGGATTAGCACAAAGCAAACACAAGGATCACCTCACAACTTGAGGGATACAACCCAAGGCACAAAGCCAAACAAAGATTGGGTTTTTAACTTGGTGGTTCAACAAGCAACCACAAACAATTTCTTCTCCCACACAAATATCCTATAGAATAGATAGTAGATTTTAACTCAAGTGTGGAGAAAACCAATGGAATGGAAATCAGAATCACAAAGAAAAATCCTTGGGAAAACAATAGAAATCAAGATGGTGAAGTTCAATCAAAAGCTTTTCCCAAAAACCCTCTTCTTTGATTTTCCAAACCCTAGCAAAAACACCAAAAAGAATGTTCAATTCAAGTCCAAAAACTTCTTTTGATTGCAGCAAAACACCAGAGAGTATGGAAAAATTCGCACAAAAAATCTTGGAGAAAAACTATTGCAAATGGGGTATTTATAGGCAAAACTGGAAACTAGCCGTTGGCAGCAGTTTTTGCCAAAATAACCCTGCCGGTCGACCGGCCGGTCGACCGCGCAACGGTCAAATTTTGACCGTTGCCAGCTAACAGTCGACCGCCCCGGTCGACCCAAACAAACAGAGAGCAACTGCTCTTAGTCGGTCGACCGGCACGGTCGACCGGCTATAGGTGTAGCCAGCGTGCACGTTTCTGTGCACGTCGGTCGACCCATACGGTCGACCGGCTACAGGTGCGGTCGACCGTACTGGTCGACCGACCAGCCTGGCAGACTCCAAAACAGGTCAGAAATCTGGGGAAATAAATATCCAATAAATTCTTATAAACTACTAAAAATCCCCAAAAATAGTTTTATCAAATTGCATTGATATATAAACATGTGATAAAAGTTTTGACTCAAATATCAAGCAATTAAAACTATTTTTATGTCTTTTCATTTTTACCAAAAACCAAACCTTGTATTTTCTAAAACTTGGATTCTTGAATAGAAAATACATTTTGTCTAAAACTCATCCAAATACAAAAACATGATATTTAAACATTTTGAAACATGATGCATATGGATAGAAATCCAATATACATGAAACATATACATATCATAGTTTTTGTCCTTAATTCCAAAATTAAGTATTGTTAAAACACAAACCTAAAACTCATGAAATAGGTATATCAAAGTAAGTTTGTCTAAGAGTTGAAGCATGCATGTATATAGAACAAATCTAATATACATTAAACCATGTAAACTTGTTTTGATATAATATCTATTCATGCAAACCAAGATCGGTTAAACCAAAAACCGAAAACCAAAACATGATACGTGTGTGTTGTGAACTTGAGCTTATCACACTATTCTAATCTTTACAATTAGGATCTAAACCCAAAACTAAACTATGGTACCGATGTCTTCTTGTAGAGCGCAATCTCCAAGCCGACTCGATCCAAAACTCTTTGATCCACCGAGCAAGTGCTATATATGATCTTTGACACTTGGGCTCTTGAATCAACATGTGGGTAGCTTCCAAATCATCTTGTTGAAGCTAATCACCTACTAATAACTTGACTAATGATCTGAAACTAAAATCACAAGATTATTAGTACACATAACTACATGAGTTAATCATCATCAAAACTAGAGTGGAAGGCCTTTGGGCCAACACAAAATTCATCCCTAATTTTAAATTAAAAAATCTGGAGTCAATTCGTGATACCAATCGATCTCGAATTGAGATTCTTCTCAAATAATTCTCAAAAATTCCAGAAAATCTAAAAAATTCAAAATATTGGGAAATAATATTTTGAGTTGAAGTGATCTCAATTTGGCTACCAGAATGATTAAATCCGTATCAAATATTAGTACTAACATACGTACATAGGGAACCGAGGGTTACAATATGTACCCAACGAGTCTTTGATCACAGCTATAAAAGGTGAACAGTTATGGGCAGTCAAAAGCTGTCACTGTTATCCCAAAGGCCTTTCACCTTAGTTTTGATAATGACTAACTTACGAAGTTAAGTTACTAATGATCTTGTGTTTATTAAGTTTCAATTATTGATCAAGATCTTAGTAGGTATTTAGCTTCATTAAAGGATTCAAAGTCGAGTTTTGAAGTTATCACGTGTTGATTCAAGAGCTCGCGCTTCAAGATCGCATCTAGTAATCAAGAGAAGTCAAGCTCATGGATCGTGTTTGGATCAAGTTGACTTGGAGAAGAAGACTAGTATTTAGGTTTGTTTAGTTTAGTGTTTAGATCTTGTATAAAGATAGTTTAGTTTTGATATACTCAAGTATATACATACACAAATTTAATAGTTTTGGTTTCGGTTTAACCGCTTTGTTTTTGAGTTTATTGAGTTTCAAGAATATATCTTTCAGTTTCATGTAAAGATAGAATCAAAACAAGTTTACATGGTTTATATATATGTTAGATCTTATCCATATGCATTTATACTTCATATGTTTAGAAAAATTTATTTTGATGTATCTAGTTCATGGTTTCAAGTTTTGTTTTTAACAAAACATATTTTGGATTTATTGTCAAAAACAAATATGTATCATTTACCGTGTGTATTGGATTCTATCCATGCACATCATGCTTTAAAAGTGTTTTAATATCTTATTTTTATATTTATACAAGTTTTGGAGAAAACAAATTTTCTTTTCAAAAACTAAGTTTTGGAAAATACGATTTTCGGTTTAATCTTTAATTTCTATGCCTTAAAAATAGCTCAAATTGTTTGTAATATACCTTGATCTTTGATTAAACATATTTCTATTTCAAAGTATTTATATGAATTTATTTTTGTGAAATTTATGAGATTTTATGGGAATTTACAGGTATTTTAAAGTCCAATTTTTCTATCCTATAATCCCAGATTTGGGCTACTGGCGGTCAACCAACCGGTCGACCGAACCAGAGTTCGGTCGACCGTTCGATTGATCGAATGCACACAAGGACATGCACAGCCCTTTGCCTTGGGGCTGGTAGACCGCACGGTTGACCGTCTAGATCAACCCAACTCTCGGGTTGGTTCCGATCGACCGAGCGGTTGACCGATAGGCTGGTTGCCTAGGGGCGGTCGACCGATAGCCTCAAATGGTCAAAATTTTGATTGTTGGCCAGTCAACCGGTCAGTCGACCGACAGGCCATTCTGGCCTTGTCCTGAGCCCTAACGGCTATATTTTGGATACCCTATAAATTAGGGTCCTTGAAGCTAGTTTTAGACAAGATTTTCTAAGAGCTATTTTTCCCATCTTCTAGCGTGTTTTCAACAAGTTTTCTAAAGAAATTTTTGAGCCAAAAACTCTACATCTTTATTTGTTTTCAAAGTTTTGAAAAATCAAAGAAAATCATGTTTTGAAAAATCTAGTTTTGTTCTTCATTTTTCATCTATCAAGAAGTTTTTCCTAAGTGTTTTTCTTTGTGTTTCTTTTCCAAACACTTTGTTTTCTCACATACTTGAGCTCTCATTCCAAATCTAGCCTCTAAGATCTTCTTTGTGAGAGGTGTTTTGTTTGTGATCCTTTGTGATCACCAAGAAATTGTTTGTGATCATTGGATCACCAAGTTGTAAACTTTTCTTTACTTTGTACTTGGCCTAGTGCCTACCTCTTGTGTAGAGGTGTGTGAGAGAGTTGGAGTTGTATACTTCTTATTTGTATTGTTATAATTCCTCGGTAGAGGTCCTTTTGTAGAAGATCCTATAGTGGATATTTTAAATCCTTCTGTGTGAAGGCGAGAATATAGAGTGGTGGCTCGAATCTCGAAACATATTCTTGTGTTTGTGTTTGATCTTCTATCTCTCAACTCTCTACTCTTTATATCTTACATTGCTTTACTTGCTCATATTCATATGCTTGATATTGTATGTGTGCCCACACTTGTGTTTCAACCCAGAGAGTTATTGAAGCACCTCAGCTCTTAGTATAGAAGAATCGTGAGGAGATGTTCCAGAGCCCTTCACGGGGAATTCGAACACACTCTTGGTTAGTGTTGTTTGTTTGCAATTAAATTTTTAATTTCGCATTATGTACATTAAATTAGCACTACACCTATTCACCCCCTCTAGGTGTACTTTCAATTGGTATCAGAGCTAGCGCTCCTGATATTCGGTTTAAACACCTAGGAGTATGATCTTTTATTGCCAATCTAATTATTTGCTTTGCACACATTTTTATATACACTAATGGATTTTCTTGCTCCACCCATGTATGATATTTCTAACATCGATATATGGAGTTTAAGATGAGTGCATATTTAAAAGCCCTAGGATTGTATGTTTATCTTTCTACTACTAAGAAATCTTATCTTGGTAATGATAAGTACTTAGAGGCTAATACACAAGCATTGCATGCACTTAGGCAAATACTAAGCAAAGAATATTTATTTTTTATTTCTCATTGTGATTCCGCTTTTGTAATGTGGAACACGTTGAGCTCTCTCAAGGGACAAGCTTCAAACAATATGGAGAGAGAACACATTAGAGATGAGTCCGACCAAGCCTGCTTCATGGTCTAAGGGAATGACTCCCTTAAGATAATTTCAGGCACTCATCTAGATATAGTGCTAGCTCTTCTGATGATCACGATAGTGGTATGGATGTTCATGCTTTAAATGAAGAGCTTTCAATATTTTGTGAAAACTTACTTTCAAAATATAAAGTTTTGAAAATAAGAGTTTTGATTTAAAAGAAAAAATAAAAACTTATTTTCAAAACTCAATATGATTTTACAAGAGGAGGTTGAGATTTTCAGTGAAAGGGATTTCTTGAAAATTTAACTTGACCTTGTTCTAAAAGAAAATGAGATTTTAAAGAACAAAAATGATTTTGATCATGTTTTGATGAAAAATGAGGCTTTGTCTTCAAAACTTGATTTTTTTAAAAGAAAATGATTCTTTTAAAAATAAAATTGCTTTGATTTCAAAAGAATTGAATTTTATTTAAAAGAAAAAAGTTTCTTTGAAAAATAATTTTGATGCTCATGTTTGTCATATTTCTATTACTTCATCTTCTATTGATAAACATTTTGCATACTTCATATCTTCTTCTATTGATGATAATATTTGTATGATGAAGAGTATAGATTGTTTGGGCTCCACTTTGAGCCATTGTGCCATGAACCATAAGACACTGGTATCCATGTTTTATAAGAGACATACTCCACATATGCATGTGCACCCTCCACGGCATACACATGCTTCTCATGTTCACATACATGACACATGTATACTAGAGTGTGCACTTGTACACATTGTGATCGTAAGGGTTATAATAGATTAAATGTTTCTAATTTTACAAGTAAGAATGTTTGGGTTAAGAAAGATACTAACCCCCATTAACCCAACAAAATTTGGATACTAAAATTTATCCCTATTTTATTTGATGTAGGTATGGGCTCTTACAAGATGTGTGAGTGTTGGTGCCTTGATGGTGGATGCTTTTTCAACTAAATGGACACAATTTTGGATGAATCACTGTCAAGGAAATTTGGTGGAGGACCACCATGTTTTTGAAGACCTAGAGACTAGTTCATTTGATTTTGGTAACTATCTCTAACTCTTTATTTTTGTTTATTTGCTTGTTTGATTGAATATTTTTTTTGGCATGTCATATTTTCATACTCATTAGGATTAAATGCAATAATTATTAGACTTATGATATACATATATAGCATTTGAGATACGCCCATGCTTATATGAATCATATCTTTGTGTTCTCAATTTTTTTTTGCTATTGTGTATATCCTAGTGTAGATAATACTTGCATTTATGATAATGATCATATTTATTTATTTACTATGTTTTGATGTTTTTGTCCATATCATGTTTTGATTACATATTTAGATGTAATTTTCATTAAAAATTGTACTTATACCTATACAAATAGTGAGCTACACTTGATTATTATGTTTGAGTGCTTTATTGCTCATGTGTACTCATTACATGTATTTATATAACCTAGTTTTGATGATTATTACATTTACACTTGCATTCCCTATCTTAGTCATGTTTTCTTGAAAATGATTTTAGCTTCATGTATATGTAACTTTTGCCAAAACTATAGATTATACATGTTATATCCTTGAGTCACTTTTATTAGATATCATATACTATTTTGTATACCCAATTCATATTTGGAATAAATATGTATGCTTTAGTTTTGACAAAACATACATATACTTTGAAGTTTAGTTTTGATGATTTTATATTTATGAAAAAGGAATTTATTTGTTTTCAATAAGCTTCATTATTTTATCTCCATTCTTATGTTTCTTACATGATCTTTGTGCACTCGATATATTTTGTTACTCATAATTTTGAATTCATAAGAATTTTTGTGTTTCATAGTTCTTTGAGTGTCAATTATTGTGTATTTAACATATTTTCATGAGATAAATATTTATTTTTATTCCTTGCTTAAAGGATTTCGTACTAGTTTTCAAAATTTTCTTAAAACTAGTTTCGTATTCTTTAATTGGTAGAGTTTTCAAACTATGCTAAAATTATTTATCTTATTTTTGAAAATCCTTACTTTCAAGGGCGTTTGGTTGGGCGATCATACCTTGTATGCCCTTTAATGACTATCTTTTTAAACATGTGCATGAAAGGGTGGATATTATAAGTTATACATGATTTCAATGATGTTTCATTTTTGTATACTCATATTTTCTATATATGTATGCATTATATTTCAATTGATATTTAAATTCATCATACATACATGTATATATGTTTTCTTGTGCTAAGATCAATATTGTTTACATGTATATATTTTATAGCATAAATTGATTTCATGCTAAGCTTGATTCAAGTTCTTCGTGATAATAGGAATCTTTACAAGCTTATTCATTAGTTTCATTGGTATTTCATAAAGGGGGAGAAAAATTCTAGATTTATCTTTCAATTATATTTATTTTCAATTGGTATCTTACTACCACTTTTTTTGAAAAAAATATTTTGTTTTGAAAAGTGTTAACATTTTTAATATTGGTATCAATAATTTTTAATTGGTATTATTTTCAATTGGTATCAATATTGCAAAATAATTTTATTATTTACGTAAAAAAATTGTTTTAAAATTTACTTTCAATTGGTATCATTTCTTTATATTGGTATCAATTGGTAAAAAAATTATTTCTCTTTCAATTGATTTCTTTCGATATAAAAATATGTTTTTATTGGTATTGTTTATTTTTCCTCACCCTTTTGTTGATGATTGACAAAAAGGAGCAGAGAAATGTAGTGTTTATATATGCATGTTATTTTTAGTTCTGCATATTGCTTATGTTTGTTGTTTATATATGTATGTTTTTATTATTATTTATGCATATATACATGTGTTTTTTTTTTGTTTATAAGCTTTATTGAATATCTTTGGTATTTGAGCTATACTGAATATCTTCATGTTTTATGCTATGCATGAGTTAAGGGGGAGCTTTTATGAAGCTTGTCTTTAATCCATGTATATATAACCTTATAAGTTTTGTTATCATCAAAAGGGAGAGATTGTTAGTCCAAAGGCCTTTCACCTTAGTTTTGATGATGATTAACTTATGAAGTTAAGTTATTAATGATCTTGTGTTTATTACGTTTTAGTTATTGATCAAGTCTTAGTAGGTGTTTAGCTTCCACAAAGGATTCAAAGTCAAGTTTTGAAGCTATCACGTGTTGATTCAAGAGCTCGCGCTTCAAGATCGCATCTAGTACTCGAGAGGAGTCAAGCCCATGGATCGTGTTTGGATCAAGTCGACTTGGAGAAGAAGACTTGTACCTAGAGTTGTTTAGTTTAGTGTTTAGATCTTGTGTAAGGATAGTTTAGTTTTGATGTGCTCAAGTATATACACACACAAGTTTAATAGTTTTGGTTTCGGTTTAACTGCTTTATTTTTGAGTTTATTGAGTTTCAAGAATATATCTTTCAGTTTCATGAATAGATAGAATCAAAACAAATTTACATGGTTTATATGTATGTTGGATTTCATCCATATGCATTTACACTTCATATGTGTAAAAAACTTATTTTGATATATCTAGTTCATGGTTTCAAGTTTTATTTTTAACAAAACTTATTTTGAGATTTATTGTCAAAAAAAAGATATATCATTTACCACGTGTATTGGATTCTATCCATGCACATCATGCTTTAAAAGTGTTTTAATATCTTGTTTTTGTATTTATATAAGTTTTGGAGAAAACGAATTTGCATTTCTTTAAGCTTTAATTTCTATGCCTCAAAATAGTTCAAATTGTTTGTAATATACCTTGATCTTTGATCAAACATATTTGTAATTCAAAGTATTTACATGAACTTATTTTTGTGAAATTTATATGATTTTGTGGGAATTTATAGATATTTTAAAGTTCAATTTTTTTGTCCTATAATCCTAGACTTGGGCTACTGGCGGTCGACCGACCGGTCGACTGAACTAGGGCTCGGTCGACCGTTTGGTCAATCGAATGTGTGCAAGGACATGCACAGCCTTTTGCTTTGGGGTCGGCCGACCGCAGGTCAACCGACTGGATCAACCCAACTCTCGTGTTAGTCCAGGTCGGCCGGGCGGTCGACCGATAGGCTGATCGCCTAGGGGTGGTCGACCGACAGCCTCAAATGGTCAAAAATTCGACCGTTGACCAGTCGACTGGCCGGTCGACTGACAGGCCATTCTAGCCTAGTTCTGAGCCCCAACGGCTATATTTTGGATCTCATGTAAATTGGGGTCCTTGAGGCCAGTTTTAGACAAGATTTTCTAAGAGCTATTCTTTTCATCTTCTAGTGTGTTTTCAACAAGTTTTTTTAAAGAAGTTTTTGAGCCAAAAACTCTAAATCCTTATTTATTTTCAAAGTTTTGAAAAATCAAAGAAAATCAAGTTTTGGTAAATCTAGTTCTGTTCTTCATTTCCTCATCTATCAAGAAGTTTTTCCCAAGTGCTTTTCTTTGTGTTTCTTTTTCAAACAATTTGTTTCCTCACATACTTGAGCTCTCATTGTAAATCTATCCTCTAAGATCTTGTTTGTAAGAGGTATTTTGTTTATGATTCTTTGTGATCACCAAGAGATTGTTTGTGATCATTGGATCACCAAGTTGTAAACTTTTCTTTGATTTGTGGTTGGCTTAGTGCCTACCTCTTGTGTAGAGGTGTATGAGAGAGTTGGAGTTATGTACTCCTTATTTGTATTGTTATAATTCCTCAGTGGAGGTCCCTTTGTGGAAGATCCTATAGTGGATAGTTGAAATCCTTCTGTGTGAAGGCGGGGACGTAGAGCGGTGGTTCGAACCTCGAAATATATCGTTGTATTTTCCTTTGATCTTCTATCTCTCAACTCTCTGCTCTTTATATCTTGCATTGTTTTACTTGCTCATATTCATATACTTGATATTGTATGTGTGCCCATACTTGTGTTCAACCAAGAGAGTTATTGAAGCACCTCAACTTTTAATTTAAAGAAATCATAAGGAAAAGTTTCAGAGCCCTTCACGGGAAATTCGGACTCACTCTTGGTTATATATTGTGTGTTTGTAATTAAGTTTTTAATTCTGCATTATTTTCATTAGATTAGCACTTCACCTATTCATCCCCCTCTAGGTGTACTTTCAGTTAGCAGTACAAGGTAAAAGGTAAAATGGACAGATTGTCACAAATAGAAATAACTCTCAGCTGCACTGCAGAGTAGTATAGCCCACTTGGTGAAGAGAAGTAAATACAAAGAGTGGATAATATACCAAGTGAAGTACAATCTGTATGGTACTAAAAGCTAGTGACCACAAACCAGTAGACACAAAGCCCAGAGTAGAACCAGAAACAAAACAGAACTAGGATAGAAATTT
This sequence comes from Agave tequilana, assembly GCA_038442645.1. Classification (NCBI taxonomy): domain Eukaryota; kingdom Viridiplantae; phylum Streptophyta; class Magnoliopsida; order Asparagales; family Asparagaceae; genus Agave; species Agave tequilana. The sequence continues at coordinate 172,213 of JAVJIF010004467.1, forward strand.
CTTAGTTAACTTATTTTGAGCAGAGCTAGTAGAATGAGACTAAGTGGTAGAATGAGGTGATAAAATGGAGGTTCTATTTAGAAATTGAAATGAAAAATCCTACTAGTGCCAATTTTATGTTGATAATATAATCACTGTATTATTAATCACATGATTTCTATTTGGTTAAATTTGCAGCTCAATATATCTTTGGCTCCTTCTTACTCTTTCATAACTTGATGTGACTTGTAATAGCTTGATCTTGTGGAGCTTGATATAATTTGCTTCTAGTAGCTCTTTGTTAGGTTGAATATGAAATTTGTAGAGTTTTACATAATTCCTTTCATCCTTCATATGTATGTAGCATTGGTTGCTCAAACCATTCATCCTCCAATAATAGTTTTATCCTAAAATAAAACAACAGTACTAATCCAACTTGTTAGTAGCTAAATTTATAGGTTAATTACATCATCAAAATCATAGGAGTTACAGCAAGTTCAAAATATTCAAAATATTTCAAAATCCGCTCCACTCTATTACGGATTTACGAAAACTTTGAAGGAGATTTTGTTGACACTTCGAAAAGATAAAATCCCCAAATGCTCTTCAATCGGTCTGAATAATGTCTAACTTGTTGACACTTTCAAAAGACAAGACGCATAAAGCTGATGACCAGTCTCGGCCCACCCAACGAGAGACTAAACAGTGGTTTGAACTCTACTAATCTAGTAAATCAGACAGCAGACCAAATGTAGCCTTTGAAAAGGGTTGGGCATGCCTACGAAGCTAAGTTTGTTCAAACGCTTAGCTTCGCTTGAGCCCAAATGGGCTAACTTCGCATAAGAAGCTAAGTCTTGTTAAACTCTATTTAAGAGCTAACTATTAGCTTCGCATGAAGCTTTGTCACACCTCCGCAGAGGGCTCATTTTTTGCTTCGCATGAAACTTCTGTATAGCTCCATAGAGAGCTAACTATCAATCTTCTCCATAGCTTCGTAGAGGGCTTATTTTTAGCTTCACATGAAGTTTAAGTCCAGCTCCGCAGAGGGCTCATTTTTAGATTCACATGAAGTTTCTACATAGCTTCACAAAGAGCTAATTATTAGCTTCGCATGAAGTTTCTCCACAGTTCCGCAGAGGGCTCATTTTTATCTTCACATGAAGCTTAAGTCTAGCTTCGCTGCGGACGCTGATAGCTTCGCTTGAAGCCTTGATTTAGCTTTGCTTGGTTCTATTGATCGTGTTAACTATTTTCAAATCCCAGCATAGGATTGAAGGGTGGATCCAACCTTAAATGGGTGGTTAGCCCCATGATCTCCTCATTGTGGGGTCCTCTACTCCTCATTAAATGGAGATAATGAAGGAATTTGTAACGTCCTCAAGCCAAATTGGCTAATTAGCTTCGCAGCTTTGCAGGCTCCAGTGTTGCTTTGGATGCGCACCCGTTAGCTTTGCTGAGGTTGTGCTTAGCTTTGCCAGAAGCTAGTTTAAGCTTCAGATGCGAAGCTAGACTGATTGATTTAAACTTGCTATATTTTAGGGGCAGTTACACCTCTGTGGAGTCTATAAATAGCTCATTTTGTGAATATGCCTGGGGCTGATTTTGGAGGCGGTAATTGACAAAGACTGAGAATTTTGGAGTAGCTGCAAGCTTTACTCAACAAGTGATCAGTTCCTCTAGATTTCAAGCTTTCTTAGAGAACTTTGTTTCTTTTTCAGGGTGCTAATACCCTAATTGATTTTCCGATTTCAAGGAATCTCCTGAACTAGGCGAGAAGAAATTTCAAGTAGAAGACTCAAAGACTCGATCCCTCCATCATCAATAGAACAAAGTGGTCACGCGCTGACTAGACTCCACAGGCACACTTCCCAAGAATCTCAGTAGGGAAGTCTTGTAATTTTTTTAATTACTTGTAATTTTCTACAAATATTTGTAAGTTGTCTCCCTTTGAAATTGATGGAAAACAGGTATAAAAATCAATCAGACCCGTTTAATCGGATTGATAGGGTCGGTACAGGTCCAAGCCCGTACTATTGACATGCCTACTTCAAATTATCCAAATTAAGGTAGAGAAGGACCCCCCCCCCCCTTTGCAGGGATATCCTTATGATATCTAATGAACCATAGTATTTAAATCACATAAAAGAAAACAAGGAACTTAACCATGTATAGCTCATGTTAAGATCTCCCACATCCAAAATGTGATCATATAATACCTAGAGGAATTCATTTCACCCAGATACATCTTTTCCTTAAACAACCTTCACTTGGTAACAAAACTACACATCTTAGGCCCGGTTTAGCTGTTGGAAAAACAAAGGAAGGAAAAGTGTATGAGCCCCTGATTCAGTTTTCGGGCATTTTTTGAGCTTTTCGCTTAGACTTCTGATGCAGCATTATAGACACAAAAAGCTAAGGTGGAGGGGCAATTTTCCCTCTTAGCTTTCACAGCAAACAAAAGGAGTGGAGGGGAGGAAGACCCCATGGTACCCACAGTCAAAGCCAAAAAACCCCAGTTTTTGCCCACTTTCAGGCCAAACAAAAAGGGGCTTAGGGGATGAATACATAAATCTAGTTCAACGTCTCACTTAAGCCACAACTGCTCATCCTGTGCCCAAATATATATCCCTCTAGTATGGTGTCTAATGCCAAGGTTTCGGAATTAATTACCTGTGCTAATAGATCATATTGATGGGATGAGACCAAAGCATTAATAATATTGCCATCCTCCTGTAATGCACTCCTCTGATCTCTATCTTGTCCCCAGACTGACCAACAGAACACTGTTACCTGAATGACATATCATTCGGGTAAATATACGTTTCTGAAGCTTATCGCAAATTCTTGGGGCACCGGGCTTCACAGCATCGAGACACTCGATTTCATTTAATTCATCGCGTAGTGGCCTCTCCTAAGTTGTCACATCATGTATTAGAAGTTCTCAATTGTATCCTCCCTACTAGACAATTTCTTGTAACTCGAGGCCTGAACATCGACCTACCATGCAAAACTCCTGAAAGCCCTGAAACAACTAAACATGTTATATGGGTATGTCCACTTGCACTATAGTTATGGGTTTTTGCTGTGAGTTTCTTGCAACAACCTCTCTGGTCCTCCTATCAAGCTTAGGATGGTTAGCTACACTGCATGAGCCAGAAACCAATCGTGGTGGATAAAAATTAGCTTACCATGAATGGAACCCACTATAAGCAATTTGGGGCGCTCCTCAGATGGTACCTGTCAGAACATACACAGAAAAAGACATCTTTTAGATTAGAAGCACTAGTGTGGTCCCGGCCTAGACCATTCTTAGTCGTGAGAATCAGTATGTGAAATGAAAAAGAAAGACCAACAGAGGACAATTGTCGGGTAGTGGATAGAGGTGCTGCGCAGAGGACAATTGCAGGCATGGTAAGAAGGACCGATAGATAATAACTGCTGGTGTGATGGAAGGAAGGACCGCACAAAGGACAATTATGGGCGTGTTAGTGTGGCGATAGAGGAGAACTGCCTGTTAAAGAGTATTGTATGCATATCATCTCACTTAAGAAACAGTCTTGAGTGATACTTATTACTTTAAGTGTTACTTTATGCTATTTGCTTGCTCACTTTTCACCAAAATGATCTAAGGGCATAACCCATGAAACAAGATAAGATGAGAAAGTCATTACCTTTCCTTAGCCAAAAACAATCTTTATTGCACTCACTAATTAGCCTAACTAAAAATTAACTAACGTTGGCCCTAGGGACATCTCGAACTCAATAGAAGATTGACCTCGAGAGGAAGTTGTTAGAGTTTAACTCTAGTCAAATCGGTGTCTAAGGTTGGAAATTAAGAGACACGATCCTCAAAAACTAGTGGTTTGGCATAATTAAGGCTCGTTGCTCTGCACGGGTATCCCCACTGAGTTTTGCCCCTACCTGGCCAATTAACCTATGGTCAGATTACTGCAATAACCCTCTCCTGGACAGTCAACCAGTTAGGAGTCATCTAGGTCTAAGGTCTACCCTAACATAAGCTTGATTTTTCTTTCTTTTTTGTTTGTTTGTTTGTTTGTTTTTTGTTTTTGTTATTTATGAAATAGATTATAACCCTAATTCTTTCTATGCAAATATGAATCCGTCTTTTATCCCGACTTATTTTGACTCAGATATCTCCAACCTGACTGTAAATAACATGACCAACCAAGTATACTAGATTCGCTTTATTCAACTCAATATATTCCCCAATCCCAGAATTATGAGCAGGATTGGAACAATAATCTCCACTCTTCATCGAGTCAGTGGGGATACACTTCCCCCGAGTCATATTGTCAACCACCTTTTCCACAATATTTCTAATATCCGCCTCCATATACCCTTATCAAGATCAACCCATTGAAGAAAAATCTAAATTGATAAAGAGTGTTGAAGCCTAGATTGAGTCCCAAAACCAATTCAATACATGATAGACTCATAATTCCCTCACAATTTTCGAGACCAAGATTCATACTCCCTTTTTCAAGTCCCAATACAACAAAACGAAGAACCGACTGACTTGAAAAATAGAATAAAAGCAATGATTCAGTCCCAAAATAATTCCAACTTGTTTATCAATAGGGCAAAATTAGAAATGAGTTAGTTGTTAAACACATTAGATAATAGGAATGAGAAAACACTACTTAAAAAAATTTGACTATTCCTGATTTCCCCAGCCATATTGATAAAACCAAGAATCATGGTGTCTTGAAAGTTTTAACCATGATTCAATTTCATCACACTATCTTGAACTTAATAAATAACAAATCTTTGACAAACTGGCAAGTTATCACTTCAATGAGATTGGACTTGAACATGAATGTGACCCCGATCTTCAATTTTGTGATTCGATTTCAAATTTTGAATCAATGTCGACTCCTATATCTCTACCCGATTTAAATCACATTTCCAAGATACTATTGATTCTTGTACCTGTAAATGTTGAACTTGAGTCACCTATCTTGCAAAGTTACATTTCAATGATGGAAAATGAATGTGAAAATTAACTATTTGATTTGGATCCAACTCTTGAACCAAACCCGACTCTTGAACCTCGACTTGATTTAAATCAACTCTATGAGTCCATATTGGGTCCAGTACCTTTCACTCTTGAGTCCAAATCAACTGCTTCACCAAATCATATTCCATTGTTGGACGAAGGTGTGGGACAATATAACTCCGAGATGATTTACTAAGATTGGTTATTTAACCGAGATGATTATCATGATAGGATCTTGCATGATCCTATTCAATTTGGGTGTTATAAAAATTTTAACGAGTTAGAGGTCAAAAGTGGGTTCTTGCGAACTCAACATTCATTAGATTGAGCAGCAATGTTTGCACCAATCAGACAGCCATCGGAACCACCTTGAGGTGACATTTTTCCTTCCCTCTCTGTTTTTCATGCATATATATATTTCATTCATACATTGAGTACAATGCATGAGATAGGTGTGGGGGAGGGTTTAATTAACATAGGTTTTTCTTTTTTTGTATAAATTTAAAAAAAACTTTTTCTTTTTTTTAAAAATTTTTTGAAGTGAAAAATAATATTTTGACTTATTTTTGTAAGAAAATTAAGTTAATCTTAAAGATTAAGGGAATCATAATTAGGATTTCTTAATACTTACTTGAAATAAGAGTATTTGTTTAATTTCTAGGTTTAGAAAGAAAATTTGAAAAGTAATTTGTTCTTGATTTTTACCTTAATGAAATATGCACTCTACACATGCACTTACACACTTAGGATTCAAACCAAAGACTACTGTGCCTTAGGGGGAAAAAGGAATATATATATCAAAATTCCTCTGATTAAGCTGGATAATTGTGCCTCATAAAGCATAAATATTCATGCTAAAACGTAATTCATATTATCAATAAAACCCTTAGTTTTGTGACCTTGTTTTCTTGAATCCTTAAGTCCAAGTAGTATTTTCTTACCCGGTGCCCTAAGACCGTCCAGTTTGGGAGTCACCGGCTAAAGGTTCTTAACATGGGCGAATTAGAAAGCCTTATAGAACTAATGGATAATATCGCAATATACATATTAATAAGATATAAGAGTTGGAGTTGAAGTATCCAAAGTCATATATTCACAGTTACAAAAGTGAATATGATTTAGGCAAAATAATAAACTAAATGAAAAATACAATTGGAATCCTTATCTTCATTGATAACAAGTTCTTGTATAGGGACTAAGTTTAGAAATGAATAGTTTGGTGATCCTATGACTTATAAATCGCTTAATTTTTTGCAATATTCTTCAAAGATTTTTCTCTCTCTTTAAAAATGTGTTTTCGAAAATATTAACACTTTATTTTTCTTTCTTTTATGAATTTTGTGGATGTAATCCACTGAAAACCCTAAAGAGACTATAACTCCTATTCTAAGAGAAACCTAGAGGTTTAAAGGCTTGTTGCACATACTCAGTACTGTCGCTTGACTTGCGAAAGTGGCTCAATAATCTCTTAGTCTTTTAATATTTGCACAAGACCAGCAAAAGATAGGTGTAGGGGTATGATTATTCACGTACATTGCATATTTTATGTCATATTTTCAAATTTATTTTTACTTAACCTCTGCTATTTAATTGTTTAATTGTCTAATGGTATACAAGTTGTAAATAATGGAAAAAGAGAAGAAAAATCACCATATATCCTAAATAAATTAGATTTTCAAGGATAAGATTCTCTATTTCAAGATTAAAAGGATATTCTGAAGATCCAACAGGCTTAAAGGAATTCTAAACGGAAACAACAGAACAGAGGGGGTCTCCCATTCAAAGCGTTAATCCAACGACCATAAAATCACCGTGAAAATGCTAGAGTTTCCACGACAGTATTTTGACCGTTGGGTTAGCGATTTCGTCTACATCTTCCACGCCCTTTGCCACTTCTCTCCTTTTATGAATATAGCACCAGAGAAAAGCAGAAGACATAAAGTGAAAATACACCTAGAGGAGGGTGAATAGGTGTGTTAGCTAATCTAATGATGAATGATGCGGAATTAAAAATTATTTAAGTAAACTAAAGCTATTAAGCAAAACACACAAAGTTTACACAAGAGTGTAGCCAAATTCCCAGTGAATGGCTCTGGACTATCTCCTTAAGATTCCTGTAGATTAAGAGTTGAGGTGCCACTATGGCTCTCTTGGTTGAATACAAGTGTGAGCAAACAATCCCAAGTATATATCAATTGAGCACAAGTATATTAAGTATATAAAAGAGATAAACAATATAAGCATGCAAAATATAAACACAAGTGTGAGAGAGAGAGAGAAAGCAATCGCAAACACGGAGAATTGTTTCGATGTTCGAGCACCCTTGCTCTACGTCCCCGCCTTCAACACTATGAAGGATTTCCACTAGAATTGATCCCATTGGATCACTCGGTACCGTTACACCTACAACGAGTTCACACTAGAACTTTTGGACTCACTAATCCCTCTCTTGTTCCCGCAAGAACAACACACGCAAGCACACTAGCCTGCTGAGGCCGCACCTCTACACCGAGCTCCTACAAGAACTCGTCACAACACGAACCCGCAAGTTTGTCTCCTCAAGTATAAAGATGAACACTTGGTGACTCTACACTTTGATCACCTAAAAACACTCTCATAACAAAGATCCCTAGAGGATTGATATAGCAAAGGAAAGCTCAAGTATGTGTGAGAAAACAATATAGAGTAGTGGAGAAAAACTCAAGAAATCTCTTTCGTAAAACACTCTTGAAAAACTCTCCTATTGATATGAAAGTATTAACCCTATAACAAATGGAGAAAACCTCTAAAAGAGATGAGAAAAACTAGCTTGAAAACCCACTCAAAATCTTGAGTAAAACAGCCCAAAACAGCCTCATTTTATAGACTCCCAAAAACTAGCCCTTGGGGTCAAAGTCAGCAGAAAACTCTGTTGTCGGTCGACCGGCTAACGGTCATATTTTTGACATTGCATCCTGATGATTGACCGCCCGGTCGACCGTGCCTGGGTTTTGACCTACGGGTCGACTGAGACCAGATCCAGAGAGCAATGCTCTCTGGACGGTCGATCGGGACCATAGCTGTCAACCGCCCGGTCGACCGGCCCTCAAGCCAATATGGCTGTGCACGTTTTGTGCACATCGATCAACCGCCCAGTCGACCGACTTCTGACTCGGTCAACCGGCCGATCGACTGGCAGAAGGCCTGGTCAGAAATTTTTAGGGATTAAAACTTGGTCTTTTAACTTTAATAAAATCCCATAAAATCACATAAAATCTACAAAAATAAGTTGTTTTAAATACTTTGAAGTACAAATATGTGTGATCAAAAATCAACATATTACAAATTTTTTGAACCATTTTTGTAACAACATAGAAATTTAGCTTTAAATAAAAATCTGTATTTTTCAAAACAACCTCCAAATTGAAAAATGATTTTTTTGAAACTTCTTCAAATACAAAAACAAGATATTTTAAACACTTTTGAAGCTTAGATTGTATGGGTATGACCAATACACATATAAGATGAAATATCTATGTTTTTGATAGTAAGATCTAAAATAGGTTTGATAAATTCAAAACTCAAACACATGATATAGAAAATATCAAATAAGTTTTTCTAAACATTTGAACCAACAATATGTATGGATAAAATTCAAAATACATATAAACCATATAAACTTGTTTTGATGAACTCTAATCATGAAACACAAGGATGTATATTTTGAAGCTCAAAAATCAAAACGGTATTTTCTAAAATCAAAACTATTGTTATGAAAACACTATATAAATTTTTTGTGTGTGTATATGAACTTGAGCAATCCACACTAATCTATCATTTATATTTTATCTAAAAATAAATCTTAATACTTACAAACATGACATTAGTCTTTTTGAAAATCTTCTCTTGAAAATCTTCTCTCCTTCTTGACTTGGTCCAAACATTGATCTAATGAGCAAGACTCCTTTTGAGTATTTGATGCGAGCTTGATGCGCGAGCTCTTGAATCTACACGTGCTAGCTTCAAAACTTGACTTTGAATCTTTTGTTGAAGCTATATACCGACTAAGATCTTGATCAAATATCTAAAACTTATTAAATACAAGATCATTAGTATTATAACTACATGAGTTAATCATCACCAAAACTAGAGTGAAGGGCCTTTGGGCCAACAATCTCCCCCTTTTTTATGATGACAAAACTTATGGAGTTATATATGCATGGATTAAAGATAAGCTTCATAGAAGCTCCCCCTAAAATCATGCATAGCAATAAACAAATAGATATACAATGAAAGTGCATAAACTAAACACAAACATATATGCATAAACAAAGACAAAAACATGCATATATAAACTCTCAAAAATTCTTCTCCCCCTTTTTTGTCAATTCATCAACAAAAGGGTGAGGACATTAAACAATAAAGATGTATATGTGATATACATTCATAAAGAGGAGAGACGTAAAGTTAGCTCCCCCTGCATACATGCATTACATGAAGAAGGGATGACTAGACCCTAACCCACATAAAGCATAATAAATATGTATAAGCGGAGATGTCAAGCCCCTACACACGTGTACCACATAAAGAAGAGATGTCAAGCTCCTCAATATGAGATACACTCAACATGAATTTATATATAGAAGAGATGTTAAGATCCCCTTGCATATAGGCAATATATATCAACAAATTTTAAAATAAATTTTTGATAATACTTAAAACAAAATTTTGAAATTTCTTAAGTCAGCAAAATAAATTTTGATATCAATGAAATCAAATTATAGTTGACAAAAAACAAAAGTTGATACTACTTGAAAAAAAAAATAAAGATACCGATAGTAGATTTTGATACCAATTGAAGATGATACATAAAATATATTCTGATATCAAATAAATACCAATTGAAATCAATGTATAAGCTTGTATATATACCAATTAACATTTAGAATAAATTCAAACTTACCATAAATATAATTTGTGCTTTAAGAATATAAATATATTGTAAAATAAGCACAATCAAATCATATATGTATGTATGAAAATGAAAATACCAATTGAAATTGATACTAATTGGAATTTGAATCATACATATATAAGAAACAAATATGAGTATACAAACAAAAAATTCCTTGAAGATCAAGTGTATAACTCATACCTACCACCCTTTCATGCACAAGATAAAAGATATTCAATAAGGGATACAAGACATGGTCTCCCAACCATCCGCCCTTTAAGGGTAGAAATTTTCAAAAATAAGATTTGAAAATAGTTGTAGATTGAAAACTCTACCAAATGAAGAACAAATAACTAGTTTAAAGTAATTTTTAAAATAACTAGTTAAAGATCCTTCAAACATGAAAACAAATTCCATGAAGCATGCTAAATACACAAGAGTTGACACTCAAAATCTATAAAGCTCTTAAATGCTCATGAAAATAAGGTCATGAGTAAACAAAAGAAATGTGAGTGTACAAGAATCATGTGAATAGCATATTCATGAAAATAAACAATAAAGCTCAAAATACCAAAACATATGAAAATCATAAAAATTTAATTTTTAATCAAAATTTAAACAAACTTCAAGGTATATGTATGTTCTATTAAAACTAAAAATAAACATACATATCTCAAACACAAACAAGTCCACAATAGAATTTGCAAGAAGGAAAGTGACTCAAGGGTATATATGTATATTTACTAGTTTTAGACAAAACTAACATATACATGAAGTAAAACAAAAAATAGAAAAAATAAGTATAAATGAAAGAATTATCAAAACTAGGTTATACATGTACATATAATGAGTACAAATGAGCAATGAAGTACAAACACATAATAATCAAGTATAGATCACTACTTGTACACATATAGACACAAGTTTTAACGAAAACTACATCTAAACAAGTATTCACCACATGAAGTACAAAACACGAGCATAAAACCAAAACATGCTAAAAATTATTAAATGAAAGCATGTAAATAAAATGAGAGTTAGAGATAGTTATCAAACCACATGCACTATTCTCTAAGCCTCCAAACCATGGTGGTTCTCCCACCAAACATCCTTGATAGCGATGCATCAATAGGGTATGTTCATCTAGCTCCAACACACCCAACCATCAAGGCACCACTCCTCTCACGTCATATGATAGCCCACACCTACATCAAACACAAGTGGTGAAAATTTTGGTACCCATTTTCTTTTGGGTCCACGGGGGTTAGCATCATAAGGAACCCAAACATTTTTATTTGTAGAATTTACATGATTTATCTTATCAAAATAAAACTTTGCTAAATGACCTTTGCGGCCACAATGTGTATATTTGTACACTCTAACATGCATATGAGTGGTGTGAGAGTGATAATGGAGTGCATATGTATGCCGTGGGGTTTGTGCATGAGCATATAAAATTTGTTTCTTGCGAAACATAGATTCCAATCTATTATGGTTAAATGCACATTGGCTCAAAGTGGAGCCCAAACAATCAATATTCTTTTTCATGATGCAAATATCATTATCAATCTGGAAGAAGAAACATGAAAAACAAAATCCTTATTCTTTTTAGAAATATTTTCTTTTTCTTTTAAAACATTTTTCTTTTTCAAAGATTTATTTTCATTTAAAATAATTTCCTTTTCTTTTTCCACCAAATTAACTTTACTTTTCAAAGAATTATTTCCTTCACAAATCTCATTTAATTTTGAAGACAAGAAAATATTCTCCTTTTTTAAATATTCATTTTCTTTTGAAACACATGCAAATTTATTTTTAAAAGAATTATTTTCTTTTAACAGAGAAGTGTTTTCCTTTTTCAACTTATCATATTTTTCAAGAAGTTTTTAACAAAAAGATGTTAGCTCATCAAAAGGAATGTCAATATCTTATTCTAGCTCGGATTTGGAATTTACCTCAAGGGGGTCTTCCCCTTGGGTCATATAGCATTGTTAGAAGCATCGCTTCCATCATCCGAGTCACTCCCCATATAGTATTGCCTTTGTTCATCAAGAGCGACAAATATGTTCCATACTATAAAAGCTGAATCAAAGTTAGCAACCCTACATAAATAATCATCATTTAGGGTACTCTTTAAAGCATGAATGGCTTTTGTAGTAGCCTCTAGATATTTTTCATTTAAACAATATGAATTCTTAATAGTGGCAAAATAAACATGAATCCCTAGGGCTTTAAGGTACATTGACATCTTAACTTTTCAAGTTTGGATGTTAAGAATATCAAACATAGGAGGTAACATGATATCCATATGTGTGTGTTCAAATATAGTGATTAGTTAAAATGAGGATCTTTAACTCAAGATACTTAAACCCAAATCAAGAGCACCAAGCTCTGATACCAATTGAAAATACACCTAGAGGGGGTGAATAGGTGTATTAGCTAATCTAATGATGAATGATGCAGAATTAAAAACTATTTAAGCAATCTAAAGCTATTAAGCTAAACATACAAAGTATAATACAAGAGTGTAGCTGAATTTCTGATGAAGGGCTCTGGACTATCTCCTCAAGATTGTAGATTAAGAGTTGAGGTGCCACTATGGCTCTCTTGGTTGAATACAAGTGTGAGCAAACAATTCCAAGCATATATCAATTTAGCACAAGTATAACAAGCATATGAAAAAGATAAACAGTATAAGCATGCAAGATATAAACACAAGTGAGAGAGAGAAAGCAATCGCAAACATAGGAGAATTGTTTTGATGTTCGAGCACCCTTACTCTACGTCCCCGCCTTCAACACTATGAAGGATTTTCACTATAACCGATCCCACTGGATCACTCGTGCTGTAACACCTACAAAGAATTCACACAAGAACTCTTGGACTCACTAGTTCCTCTCTTGTTCCCGCAAGAACAACACACGCAAGCACACTAGCTTGCCAAAGTCGCACCTCTACACTGAGCTCCTACAAGAACTCGTCACAACACTATCCCGCAAGTTCACCTCCTGAAGTACAAAGATGAACACTTGGTGATCTCTACACTTTGATTACCTTAAAAACACTCTCACAACAAAGATCTCTAGAGGATTGATATAGCAATGGAAAGCTCAAGTATATGTGAGAAAATAAGATAGAGTAATGGAGAAAAACTCAAGAAATCTCTTTTGTAAAACACTCTTGAAAAACTCTCCTTTTGATATGGAAGCATTAGCCCTAAAAGAAGTGGAGAAAATCTCTGAAAGAGATGGGAAAAACTAGCTTGAAAACGCACTCAAAATCTTGTGTAAAACAGCCCAAAACAGCCTCATTTTATAGACTCCCAAAAACAAGCCGTTGGGGTCAAAGTCAGCAGAAAACTCAATAGTCGATCGACCGGCTAACGGTCATATTTTTGACGTTGCAGCCTGCCGGTCGACCGCCCGGTCGACCGTGCCTAGGCTTTGACCTACCGATCAACTGAGACCAGATCCAGAGAGCAATGCTCTCTGGACGGTCGACCGATCGGTCGATCGGGGCCATACGGTCGACCAGCCCTCAAGCCAATAGGGTTGTGCACGTTTTGTGCACATCGGTTGACCGCCCGGTCGATCGTCAGAAGGCCTGGTCGGAAATTTTAAAGATTAAAACTTGGTCTTTTTAACTTTAATAAAATCCCATAAAATAAACAAAAATAAGTTCTTTGAAATACTTTGAGTACAAATATGTGTGATCAAAAATCAACACATATTACGAACTTTTTGAACCATTTTTGTTATATAGAAATTTAGCCTTAAACAAAAATCCGTATTTTTCAAAAATAATCTCCAAATTGAAAAATAATTTTCTTAAACTTTTTTCAAATACAAAAATAAGATATTTTAAACAATTTTGAAGCTTAGAGTGTATGGGTATAATCCAATACACATATAAGATGAAATATCTATGTTTTTGACAATAAGCTCTAAAATAAGTTTTGATAAATCTAAAACTCAAACACATGATATAGAAAACATCAAATAAGTTTTTCTAAATATTTGAACCAATAATATGCATGGATGAAATTCAAAACACATATAAACCATATAAACTTGTTTTGATGAACTCTAATCATGAAACAGAAGGATGTATACTTTGAAGCTCAAAAATCAAAATGGTATTTTCTAAAATCAAAACTATTCTTATGAAAATACTATAAAAAATTTTTGTGTGTGTGTATGAACTTGAGCAATCCACAACTAATCTATCCTTTACATTTTATCTAAAAATAAAACTTAACACTTACAAACATAACACAAGTCTTCTTGAAAATCTTCTCTTGAAAATCATCTCTCCTTCTTGACTTGGTCCAAACCTTGATCCAATGAGCTATACTTTTCTTGAGTACTTGATGTGATCTTGATGCGTGAACTCTTAAATCTACACATGCTAGCTTCAAAACTTGACTTTGAATCTTTTGTTAAAGCTATACACTGACTAAGATTTTGATCAAATATCTGAAATTTATTAAAACAAGATCATTAGTACTATAACTACATGAGTTAATCATCATCAAAACTAGAGTGATGGGCCTTTGGGCCAACATAAAGTTGAGTTTACACTTAGGCTTTCATTCTAGGATTTAGGTTAGGATTTTGTTATTAGTTTATCAGAATGTAATCTTCATTTATTTTCTTTTGTTATTCTAATTTAGTTCAGAAAAAGAGAGACAGAGAGAGGAAAGTTGTAATTTGTAATTAAAGTGACTTCAAAGAGAATTCAACTCTTACAATTCATCATCTTGATTCTTGATATGTGTCTTTTCTTTGCTTATTCTTTGTTTATTTGAATTCTTTTTGCGGCTTACTAAATCTCTACCCTCTACTCTCTACTTTTGATCAATTTTGTTGACCTAGTTGAATCATTTACATGCCTTAGTTTAAGCCTTGCACTCTGCGATTGTTTTTGAAGGCACATGAGGATGGGTATTAGCTTTTAACTCTTCTTTAGAAATTAATTTTTAAACTTGTTTTTATTCCATACTAGATTTTCTTGATGGTTTAACATTCAAATTAAGAATAGTGTGTAAAAGAAGTTTCATTCTTTACTATCTTGCTTGGACACTTGTCGATGATCCATATTGAGGCATGAATCTTTCAAGATGTAAGAAGTTAGTAGATTAGTGAGCCTAGATTTCTTTTTCTTTTCCAAAACTGATTTTCTTCTCTCGTGTTTTCTACCATTTTCCCTAAATCTTAATTTTCTTTTCTTTTGTTTTCTTTTTCTCAATACTTAACTTCCACTAAATTGTATTCTTTTAACTTTTTCTTTTCAAAACAGAAAATAACTTAATTTTAATAAAGTACCGAAATGCTTTCATCGCATCCCTCCTATTGGATCACGATCCGCATAGCCATTTTGCTATCACGGTAGTATTGAGAAATCATAGCACCATTTTTAATCTCTAATTTCAAAACTCGTTTCTATGCTTGATTTTACTCCGATCAAATTTTGGCGCTATTGTCAGGGAGAGAACGATATTTTTTATGATTTAAAAAATTTGTTTTTCGTATTAGTGTTCAGGAAGACATCTGGAACAACTATTCATTACAGAAGACACCTTACTGCTCTGTGCCTCTGCTCTAAAAAGTAGAGCACATAAGCTCAAATTTGTGCCATGTTTTCTCTACTTTTACCGTAGAAATGCAACAAATATCTTTGACTACTGACACAACTTTTTTGCAGGACATACAGAATTGCAAATAAAGTCTTTTGCTATTGTTAGTTTTTCTATTTCATTAATTATGATCACTATTTTAAATTCAATAGTAACCGATTGTTTGAGTTGTTTAAAAAATGGTTATACTTGCATCTTAGGTGTTTGTCTAATTTTGTTTATATTTAATTATTGTTGAAGAGTGCTGGAGACAAAGTATGTATGGATAGCATCTAGCTTAAGACATATTCTTGAGTGATACTTATTGCTTTGAGTGTTGCTTTATGCTATTTACTTGCACAGTTTACACAAAATGATCTAAGGTCATAACTCGTTAAACAAGATAAGGTGGGGGAGTCATTACCCTTCTTTATCCCAAAAATCATCCCCACTCCACTCACTAATTAGCCTAACTAAAAACCGACTAAAGGTTGGCCCTAGGAACATCTCGGACTTAATGAGAGATTGACTTCGGGAGGAAATTGTTAGAGTTTGACGCTGGTCAAATCAATGTCTAAAATTGCGTATTAAGAGACACGATCCTCAAAAATCAGTGATTTGGTGTAATTAAGGCCCGTTGCTCTGCACGAATACTTTCCACTAAGCTTTGCCCTTACTTAGCTGATTAATTTGTGGTCAGATTACTGTAATAACCATCTCCTAGATAGTCAGCCAATTAGAAGTCATCTAGGTTTAAGGTCTACTCTAACATAGGCTTGTTTTTTTATCGGTGGACTGGTAGAAAAACTCTTGTAAAATCTTATCTAAACCCTAATCAAAAACCCTATTTATAGATTCATATGAAATGCACTACGATCATGGTCACAGTAGACTTTTGATGTAATTTTTGTTATAATTTTTTGCAATTTTGATGTAATTTTTGTTATAATTTTCTCCACCAACTCCCCCAATTGAGAAGATATTTGATGTAATTTTGTTGCTCTTTGTATGAAAACCTAATTTTTGTTGCTCTTGAGAAATGCCCAATCCTGTGACTCTCTTATGCTAAGTGATGCACACAAACTATTTGGAAAAAAATGCCAAACAGAATGTGAAGCATATTAGCATGTTGCATACTTAAGTGAGGCTGTGCTATTAAGTATTAAGTAGTTTTGACAGAGAGTGACAGCATTGAAACTCAATTTTGATAGTGGGCTCATAGCAGAAAGAGCAACATTCACAGTGAAAAGAGTCTCCTTCCATCGTGTCCTCGAATCAATCAAAATCAAGCCTGGTGTCACTGTACACAACATTCTCTTTCAGGGTATATGTGAAAAAGGCGATGTAGATACCGCCCGCAAAATGCTCAACGAAATGCACTGTGATTAGGTTTATAGTGGATTTCTGATATAATTTTGTTATAATTTTGATGTAATTTTTGTCATGTTATTTTGTTGTAATTTTCTCCATCAGCTCCCCCAAATTGAGAACATAATTGATGTAATTTTTGTTGCTCTTTGTATGAAACATTATAATTTTTGTTGCTCTTGAGAAATGCCCAATCCAACCTCCCAAAATTGAGAAGATATTTACATTGAATCAAAGATTGTGTACACTGAGGAAAAGAAAAAAATACATTACAATACACAACCGTACCCACTACCACTCTCCGCTTACACCAACGAATCCACCAAACTAACATCTTCGCCAACATATCACCCTTATAATGATTGGTTGCCTTTAAGGAGTCGGCAAGATGGCGGCGACATCGATGTGGTGGAGGCAAGCTTGTCGGGTGGCTACGACATCGATGGGGTGGCGGCGATCTCGTCAGGGCGGCGACGAGCTCCATAGGGCGGCGACGAGTTGTCAGGGCGCAATGAACTCCATAGGGCAGTGGCAAGCTTGTCAGGGCCACGATGATGATGAGAAGGTGGCAATGAGATTTGGGGAGAGAGACTGAGATCGGGGGGAATCGAGAGAGAGGAGAGAAGGATTGAGCTGGGAAGAGAGAGGGGTTTATTTGGGAAGAGAGAGAGGTATTGGGTGGAGATAAAGATTTATTTATAAAATATCATTGTCTCATCTTTGCCCCAATATGGGATTGAGAATCAGCCACATCACCGCTAGCTGAGAATCTCTCAGCTGGCCATTGAGATATCTCATTATATATGTGTGGTGTGTGTGTGTGTGTAGAGAGAGAGAGAGAGAGAGAGAGCATTTGTACCTTAGTCGCCAGCTGAGAGACTCTCTCAGCTGGTACTGCGACCTTGGTCACATTCCTAAAATATTTTAGATATTCTCAGTCTAATTTTACATTGTGACCATGATAGCAGTCCTCACAAAACACTACAACCATGATAGTAGTCCTCATAAAAAATATGCGATCATGGTAGCAGTCCTGTAATATCCTAAAACTAGGTGATATTAAGAGGCATTAAATAAATAAATAAGAAAGATTAATAATAAGAATAAAACATTAATAATAATAAATATTATGACCCAAAGCCCGCAACTTATGTTACTATCCAATAGGTTAGATTTTTATACTTAAACCAATTAAGGAACCCAATCCAAATAGAATTCTTTTTCTTAACTCCTTATCACTTTAAATCTTTGAATACCTAAAAATAAAAGAAAATTAATTTAAGTTCGTTCAAAATTCTTGCTTATCCAAAAATACACCCAAATCAAGCACAAACTCAATCCAAATACCCAAATTTCAGGCCAAACCCAAACTATAACCTAAACCAACTTAAACCCACCTATGGCCTATTTAAACCCTCTCTTTTGTGCCCTTTAAAACATAGACAAAATTAACAAAAAAGAGAGAGAGAAACCTAACATTCAGTTCTAAGAGGCTAAAGGGAAGCTAAAGAAAGAGTCAGATTGCTAGAAGAAATCCTAGATAGAAGCAACAAGTTGTTCTCTTAAGGTTTCAACATAAGGCAAGTACATAGAGTCTCTTCTTTTCTTGATTTTAATCTAATAGAAATTAGGTCTTGGATACTTTTTCATAATCTTCTCATTGTCTGATTACATCTAACTATGCTAGAATCTCAATCATGCATAAGGATTCATTATGACCGATTGTGGCAAATATCTTATTTTTAGCATTATATTGTTTCTTTTATATTGTTGTGTTCGTCTATGGAGTATGCATGCATGTAGGTATGAATTTAATTCTTTCAAGACATCTGCAAAATTTTAACTATTTGAAAAGAATGTTAAGGCTTAAGTTTTAGTCCTTTTGTCTTTGATGGACTTGTTTACATAATAGTTTTGCATAATTATTTATGCATAATAAATTCTGAAAACTCTTGATATTATAATTCATGTTATATGAGAAATATTTGCTTTACTGAACATTTGCAGTTCAATCTATGTAATTTTTTTGATTATAATAAAATTGTATTTAGACAATTTTTTGAAAAAAAATCAATTCTGTAAATTTTTGTCCAGTCCTTGGTTACTCTGAAAATTCGATTTAGTCCTAAAATATTACTGTTTAGCCTCTGTAATATTTGAAAAATATTTTCAGACTTGAAATATTTTTGTTTAGTCCCTCAGCATTCTTAAATTTGTTTTTGTCCTGAATAACTATGTTCACTCCCTATAATTTCTGAAAACTTTTCCAGTCCTGAAGTATTACTGTTTAGCCCATATAATTTCTGAAAATTATTTTCAGATTTGAAATATACTGTTTAGTCCTTGCAAGTTCTCTGAAATCATTTCAGTCCAGTTTGTTATTCTAAAATGTAGTTTTCATTTTCTCTTACTTGCAATTTTGGGGGGGAAAAGTACATAATATTTTCTGTAATAATATTTTGTATAAAATTGATTTATACAGTATAATAATTAATGAAAGATTATTTTCTATACATGTTTTGATTTTAAAAATACTTTCTAAGATTAATTTAAAAGTTGATATTTAGATAATCTAAACTAAAATTTTTACTAAATTAGATTTTTAGTCTATAAATTTAAATCATGAACTTGAGTATAAATAGATTGAGATATGTTATTGTTTGATACTGGATTTTTACACATATTATTGATATTGCCTCAAGTTAATTATTCGTACGAACCGTGCTTAAACAAATTGCTATGTGACGATGAATAACTGACATGACTGACCTTGTTCACGTAGAAAGACACTATGATATAAGAATTATGACATAACATCTTAGACATAAACACATGAACATGAATATGAACATGAATATATAAGTTTAAATAATATGGATAAACGCTTGCGTGAAACATGTACTTGAAATTATTTGAAAAAGTGGTACATGGTGACTATATGAGCTTGACAAAGGTATGGTGGCATGATTGTTCTTGGTATCTAGTTCACACAAGTATATTCATATTTATAATAAAATTGTTTGCAAAATGGCAAGACACGGGGGCTAATGTGGGGTAAATTGATGGTGAAGTGTACCTTGAGTACCCCTGCCTATATCAAGGTATGGTGGTGTGTGTTATTTTATTTTGTATGTCACTTTGTGAGATGGGTTATTGATGAGTTAACTGGGATTATATTTTCATTATCCATGGCATGACTTCTCGCTGGGGTACATGGACATTTTTTTCACTAACAATTTTTAAACAAAGATAATCATTGATTGATATACGTGAATAGGTTGTGGTCCCTGACGCACTCATTTTTGCGTTTAGAACCCAATTGACATGCGTAGTAGGTATAGGATAGTGTACATTCTACTGCGCGTGACAGTTGGGATAGTCTCACCTAATTAGTAATCTCTAAGGACATCTTTATAATGAATCTTGCACCGTGTGTTTATTGTGGTAATGACTACTGATTAATTGTTTAGCTATACTTGTTATATTTGACTTACTTCACGCTATGACTATACTTATGCCTTGAGAACGCCCATTTATCATCATAACTCGAATATTGTTTAACTGGGTTTCAATAATAAAACATGCTACAAATACATGGTAATGTAATGAAAATAAATATCATGTAACTGCATATTACATGTCCTTCCGTTGTTTTATATATCTGCATGTCTTGCACGTATTGCATATTCATTTTTCTTGTTTATATTTGTCGGGAGATTCTGACCTCCCGGGGTTTGCTTACCCTAGATAATGGAGATATCATGGACACTGGCTGGAGACGAGAGTACTATTAGGAGCCTGTTGGAGCTCAATAGAATACTTGGAGACTACTTTTAATTATTTGCTTTCATAGATGTATGAATAAGAGAGCTTGGACTCATTTCTCAATATTTGAATTTGTATTCATTATTTGGTTTTGTAACCTTTAGTCAAATAAATTTTTTGATTAGTTTTGTTTCATGTATGTGTACTTCATTTGAACCTAATTTATATACAGCAGATAAAAATAGCATAATTGCAAGTTAGAGGCTTAGCATGCTCTTTTGAGTGTGTCGCCGGTCCAAGTCACGTTCTTATCTCGGTTTAATGGGAAGCGAGGTGTGACAAATCCTCACAACAGCACCGCGACCATTGTAGCACTGCGACCAAAATCTGTGATTGATATTCAATCACGTCGCCGCCAACTGAGAGAGTCTCTCAGCTGACGGCTGAGGTACATTTTTCTCGTGTATATGTGTGTGTGTGAGAAATATGTACCTTAGCTGTCATCTAAGAGAATTTTCTTAGATGGGGCTCAAAACTCTAACATTCCGATATTTTTTTTATGATATGACCACACAATATGATATTCATGTATTAAAATGTGTACTTATAAAAACTCGCATGATTTGGAGTTCATTTGATCATGTATCAAATGGTTGTATTTTCTCTGTGTGTGTGTGTGTGTGTGTGTGTGTGTGTGTGTGGTGTGTGAGAGAGAGAGAGAGAGAGAGAGATAAACTAGCACTGAAACTGATAAATTGAGCTAACTCATGATTCATAAAGTTAACTTAATTATGAATTAATTCAATGTTCAAAAAGATTATGATTTAATTACTTTCACAATAACTTAGAAACACTGGGTCGTACGCAGTGGCGTACGCAGGATTTTCACTCAGTGGAGGCGGAAATGTCATTCCTAAAGTAAGAATTCCTAATTGACACACTCAGTGGTGTACACAGGATTTTCACAGAGGATTTTACTCAGTTAAAATGTTATACTCATTAATTAACCAAGAACATGAATATTAACTAATAAATATGTATTCTAAACAACATAATACTTAAAATTTTGTAATGGGTTCAATTAGATTAATGACCAGTGCCCTTCCTTCAAAATCAGAACATATAGCAACTCTTAAGTAAAGCAAAAATAAGAAACATATGATTAACACATTATTAACCAACATATATCAAACAAATAAACAAAACCTAGATACATGTAGGATACAGAACTTAAAGAAAAGTTATGTCAGAATCAATAGATTTGAAGTACGTACCTTAAAATTAATTTAGCCCCTCGTCTGCGTTGTATTAGTTGTCAACCGATGATGCATTGCAAAACGTAGGGAAGGGTTCTAGTATCTCAATTCTCAACACTACTGAACACAACAAATTTCCCCATTCTTTAATAGACAAATTTAAAAAATAAAGAAAACCGCATTATCTGTTCCCATAAACCTAAGGAAACATTTTAAACTAAATTTCTCTATTTCTCCGCAAAAATAATGAAATTTATCGACAAAAAAGCATAAAAGGAAACCAAAAAAATAAAATTTATAGCCAAAAGACCTGTTTCAGCTCTTCGACCACATCTCTCCGCTTCATCTCCTCTTCTGGCGACAGTTTCAATCTCTCTTTCAACATAAACTGAAATAAGAATAATAAGAATTCGACAATCACTCACTGAAAATCAAAAAAAAATCAACAAGGACTCATTCAAAAACTCAGACCAATCAGCTGAACCAACATCTGCGAGATCTGCTGGTCAAGCTGGAGCCAGGTGGTCGGATCAAATCGTACTGCGGTCGAAAAATTAAAGGGGATCGGGTACCCAGGCCCAAGTCTCGCCATAGACAATCCATCCGCCGCCTCTGGTGGAGGCGGAGGCAGGAGGGGCAAGGCTCTTCTGGAGCTCAGAGTCTCGGACACAGAGAGAGAGAGAGAGAGAGAGAGAGAGAGAGAGAGATCGAGGTTGTCTGTATGCGCTAGGGTTTTTTGAAGGCGATCGAGGCCGAGAGGCGAGAGCACTGTGGGCTGAGTTTTTGTGAAGAGTTTTTTTTGTGAACGAAACGGGCGGTTATTTCATTTACAACCCGGTCCAAAGATCCAATTTTGTGAACGAAGCGGGTAGTTCTGTCTTTTTACAATCCGACCCGTCCCAAATGCCCTATACTGCTCTGTGTGCGTGGATTTCAGTGGGGCGACCGGCCCACTCGCCCTCACCTGTGTCCGCCAATGGTCGTACGCAATGTAACATATAAGATTTTTAACAAGAAAACAAAGGAATATATGCTTAAAGAGAACATAAAAAATCTTTAGAGATCAGAAAGAAGGAGAAGCAAGATTCAAGATGAAGAGGAGAGCCGATACATATTCCAATCTAACTATGTGTGTGTGAGAGAGTTAGATATATTGGTGTTGTTGTTTTCATTTCATCCAATAATGTGAGCATCTCCCTCATGCATGTCCATGTTGATCCTTGGCCATTCCACAATAGTTGGAGACCAGGTGGATAGTGTGGCCACTACCTTCTAACCACAAAAAGCAATCCCACACTCAAACTGCAATTGAAACTGTGGTTCACACTTTCAGACCCTGCCACATGATGCACCCTTAGCTCTCTTCTCATTCTCACTCATTCACCCACTTGTTACTCTTTCCAACTTTATTACCATCTTGAATTTTTTATTTTTTATACTTTCACTCTTCTTCTTTTTCCCTCTTTTGAAAGTGAATTTTTCATTAGTAAAAAAGGTAGAAATCAAATCTTCAATTTCTCATGATGTGTGCTCATGTGACTAATGATTTTGTCTTGGAAAGAAAGATGACAATGGAGAAGAGGAATTTAAAATATTGATAGAGTGCTCGCTTGTGATGAGAAAATCACTTGTTTGTTAAATTCTCTCTCTTGTTTACAAGCAAGTCGCATTAACTAGTATTTTCTCTAAGAAGAGACAAAATAAGAAAAACTATGCACATCAATAAACTACGAGAAGATATTAGATTCAAATTAACGAGAACATGTGATTATTTTAAGACAATTGTCCTCATACTTCACTAGGACCTCATTTGGTTTAAAATTTCTAAGTGGGGTTAATCAGAGGTTTTTTAATATGAGCACCAAACATGTGAATGATTTTTAGAGAGTCATTCATTTTATTAAAGGAACTAAATGAAAATAGCATTTTCATTAGTATGTAGAATTTCTATACTTGAATTTGAATGCTTGATGGCTATGCTATTATTGGTACCAAACAGTAGAAATTAGATAATGCTTTTTCTTACCTTGAAAATAGATGAGTTACTTAATTATGGGCCCTCACAATTATTTTTTAACAAAATCAGGAGAAGATGCTCAGTTGCAAAAACAAATGAACTAGTCAATTAAACAAGTCTTAAACCCTTAGATTTGCAAATCTAAGGTCAAAGTTTCATATGTTTGATTTCAAATCCAAGAAAACTTGATAAAAAAAAAAACTTGTAATTTTTATAACAAGAAAAAAATTTCGAGTCTGAATATTAAATATGCTGAGCTTATAAGCATTTGACTTCATCAAAATCGAACTCAAAATTTTCCATAGGTTCAAAAACTTGTCCTGAAATGACTTTAACAATGAATGCTAAGAGTAGAATTTTCCAATTCTTGTCCTTTAACTTGATAGTACACTTTTTTGGAAAACAGTGACAAAATTTGAAAATCATAATTTTCTAGAAATTTAGCGAAGCTTGTTTGTGATATATAGTTTTATAGGTGCTAATCAATGGAGAACATAAAAAAAATAGAAGAAAAGAAAAAAATAAAATAAAAAAAATAGTTGTGATTAAGATCAGATCACTACATTAGGGGCCGTTTGTTTCGCATAAAGTCCGTAAATCGTAAATGACTTACAACCCAGTTATAACTACGGCGTTTGTTTGGACCGTAATTCGTAAAAAGCTTACACAATCCAATTATCACTCACTTGCAACTCAATTACCACTCAGTTACAGCTCAGTTACAGTTAATTTTGTGGTCATCCAAATTTGTATTATTTTTTTATGTTAATATTAATTTTTTTTAATATTTAACATTTTAATATTTATTTGCAATATTAAAACTTTTTAAATCACCAAATAGTTAATTTTGTGGTCAACTTTTTCACTTACGACTTACACATTACAACAACCAAATATCGTAAAACACAATACACTTTTCCACTTATAACTTTATATTACCAAACCAAACACTATAAAGCTTACATGCATGTAACTCATTACAACTGTAAAGATTTTACCAATTACGACTTACGAATTACGGCCAGTTACGACAACCAAACAGGCCCAAGTGGACAATATTTTCCAACATCTTAGTGTTGTAGTCTTCATTTAATCAAGTAGATCAGTTTGAAGCTTGAGCCCCGTAACCAAGAGGTTTAGGTTTTTTTTTTTTAAGTGGGCTCAAGGGTCCAAAACTATTTTATTGAATCAAAATTATTAAGACTGTCATATGCAGTGGCGGACGTGAGCGTAAATCTAATAAGAAAAGAGAGAAAAAAGTAAAAAATAATGTTGCACCCCACACCAATACTCGAACGTAAAAATAATCTAAAAAGAAGAAATTATATACAAAAAAAAGTTATAAACTATACATATTATTCTATTATTTTTATAAAATCCAATATGAACGTCTGCTCACACTGGGCCGCATGTGGATCCACCCCTGGCCATATGACTTGCCATATAGGGGCTGTTTGTTTCGCCGTAAATTGCGTAAAAGTCTATAATTCGTAAATGACTTACAACTCAGTTACAACTACGGCGTTTATTTGGACCGTAATTCGTAAAAGACTCACGCAACTCAACTACCACTCACTTGCAACCCAATTCTCACTCACTTATAGCCCAGTTACAATTAATTTTGTAGCCATGCAAATTTGTAATGTTTTTTTATGTTAATATTAATTTTTTTAATATTTATCATTTTTAATATTTATTTACAATATTAAAACTTTTTAAATCACCAAATAATTAATTTTGAGGTCAAATTTTTCACTTACGACTTACATATTACGACAATCAAACACCGTAAAATATAATACACTTCCTACTTACAGCTTTATATTACCAACCAAACACCGTAAAACTTACATGCATGTATCTCATTTATAATTGTAAAAAACTTTACCAATTACGACTTGCGAATTGCGGCCAATTACGACAACCAAACAGAGGAACCAATCTGAAGGAAATGAGACAAGGGTTGTTTGCATGGAAGCGGTGGTGGGGGTGACGGATTCAATAACCATCTCAGACTTTTAACCCCCGAGGAATTTAAAGGTGTTAGTAAGCAAGGATTTCATTCACATTGAAGAAACAACATAAAATGCAAGTTTTAATATTTGAAAACCTGCAGAAAGAAGAGGCGTTTGATTGCTTGATGGTGACTCCAGTTCTCAGCACAAGTGATCGAGAGAGGTCAATCTTGATGGCAAACAAGAATGGCTTCAATTCTCACCGTGCTCGAAGAGAAGACCAACTCTGTAAGCAATGAAATCAAAGGTGAGCAGCCTCCACACTGCCATTGATAAACCTGGAAGATGCGTCCGCTGACCATCTTCAGCCATGCATTATGAAACAAACAGAAGCTGCAGTTTCAAGGCTCCAGAGTAAAAGAAGCATCGTTAAGATTCCAAGGCCTGTCAATCAGAATATGGTCCCTCCTCTCGTAGCCATCTATGTTGCACGGAGACGGCAACATTGAAATGGACACGACAAGCAAACATGTGACAAATTCTTAAAAATATACACAACATATATATTTCGGATACGACACGACTTCATGACAGAAGTGTCCGTGTCACATAAGCAACCACAGCATAAAAATCCTTCTTGGAAGTTGTCCATGTCGATGAATGACCAAGTCACTTGTTGGTGAGGAATAGATTTTCGAGAGGAATGAGGGTTTCATGGAGCAAATCAGTTCACTGATGGTTTTTTTTAGGCATGGTTCCAGTTAAATAAGGTTTGGGAGCCTCCAAACCTCAATTTCAGTGACCCCGTTTTGGTTCCCAAATAAAGTCCATTTTCAGTAACACTTTTTGAACTCAAAACTCCTCCAAATTTTAGTTTGGAAACTTAATCTTGTTCCCAAATTAGATCTAAAAAGTCCTCTTCCGAACTTTTTCAATCTCTATCTTTTAAGCAAAACGAATGTCTAAAGGGCTCAAAAAAGTGTCACTTTGTGCTATTTAACATTTAATATCGCTATAATTTTAGTAGTAAATAATAATATTAATTGTCGTGGCACATGCGGACAATACACTCGAATTAAATGCTGTAAATGTTTTTGTAACATAGCAAAAGAAACCCCCCGTAATAATCAAAACAAAACATGACAAAAACGTTTGAAAGTAACATCGACCACAATCTTTTCACATATAATTTTTCAGAGCCACTTGTCACAAGTCTTAAAGCACGCTTGTTACCAACAAACAAAACAAAAAGACACTGTCGGTCGCCATTACTCACGACTAACAAAACATAAGCCCGAGTCTGACAAAACACACCGTGCATGGCTAGTTGTACTATACACATAAGACCGCTTCCTAAATTAGATCTAAAAAATTATTTTGAACTTTTCTAATCTCCTCTTCTAATCAAAACAGATATCTAAAAGGCTCGAAAAGTGTCACTTTGTGCTCTTTAACTTTTCTTTTGGGCAAAAAAATAATATCACTATAATTTTAGCAGTAAATAATAATATTAATTGTCCTGCTCACGTGGTGCACACAGATGTTGCACCCTAATTAAAATGTGGCAAACGTTTTTGGAACATAACAAAAGCAACATGGCTTAAACAACCAGGACAAAATCATTTTGAGAGTGACATCGACCACAATTTTTCACATATAATTTTACAGAGTCACTTGTCACAAGTTTTGAAGCATGCTTGTTCCAACAAACTAAACAATAAGAAATTGTCGGTGGCCATCACTCACGACTAACAAACATAAGCCCGAGTCTGACAAAACACACCGAGCATGGCTAATTGTACTATACACATAGGACCGCTTCCTAAATTTGATTTAAGAAATCCTTTCGAACTTTTCCAATCTCCCTTCTAAGCAAAACAAATATCTAAAGGGCTCGAAAAAGTGTCATTTTGTACTCTTTAACATTTCTTTGGACAAACAATTAATATCACTATAATTTTAGTAGTATATAATAATTAATTGTCCTGCTCACGTGGTGCACACAGATGTTGCACCCTAATTAAAATGTGGCAAATGTTTTTGTAACATAGCAAAAGCAACACCGTTGTAATAACCAGGATAAAATCATTTTGAAAGCAGTATCAACCACAATCTTTTCACATATAATTTTATAGAACCACTTGTCACAAGTGTTGAAGCATGCTTGTTACCACAAACTAAACAATAAGAAATTATCGTCGCCATTACTCAAGACTAACCAAACAAAAGCCCGATCCGACAAAACACACCAAGCACGGCTAATTGTACCATACACACAGGACCACTTTCTAAATTAGATCTAAAAAATCCTTTCGAACTTTTTCAATTCCCTCTTCTATGCAAAACAAATATCTAAAGGGCTCGAAAAAATGTCACTTTGTGCACTTTAATATTTCTTTGGGCAAACAAATTAATATCACTATAATTTTAGCAGTAAGTAATAATATTAATTGTCCTGCTCACGTGTGCACATAGATGCTGCCCCTACTTAAAATGTGGCAAATATTTTTGTAACATATCAAAAGCAACACCGTTGTAATAATTTGGACAAAGTCATTTTGAAAGTAATATCAATCACAATTTTTCACATATAATTTGCAGAGCCACTTGTCACAAGTCTTAAAGCATGCTTGTTACCAACAAAGTAAACAATAAGAAATTATTGGTCGCCATTAATCACAACTAACCAAACATAAGCCCGAGTCCGACAAAACACATCGAGCACAGCTAACTGTACTATACGCACAGCACCGCTTCCTAAATTAGATCTAAAAAATCCTTTCGAACTTTTCCAATCTCCTCTTCTAAGCAAAACAAATATCTAAAGGACCTGAAAAATGTCACTTTGTGCTCTTTAACATTTCTTTTGGGCAAATAAATTAATATCACTATTATTTTAGCCGAAAATAATAATATTAATCGTCCTGCTCATGCGGCGAACACGGATGTTATACCCGAATTAAAATGCGGCAAATGTTTTTGTAACTTAGCAAAAGCATCACCGCTGTAATAACCAGGACAAAATCATTTTAAAAGTAATATCAATCACAATCTTTTCACATACCAACAAGCTAAACAATAAGAAATTATCGGTCGCCATTACTCACGAGTAACCAAACATAAGCCCGAGTCTGACAAAACGCGCCGAGCACGGTTAATTGTACTATACACACAAGACCGCTTCCTAAATTAGATCTAAAAGTCCTTTCGAACTTTTCCAGTCTCCTCTTCTAAGCAAAACAAATATCTAAAGGGCTCGAAAAAGTGCCACTTCGTGCTCTTAAACTTTCTTTTGTGCAAACAAATTAATATCACTATATTTTAGCAGTAAACAATAATATTAATTGTCTTGCTCACGTGACGCACACTGATGCTATACCCGAATTAAAATGCGGCAAATGTTTTTGTAACATAGCAAAAGCATCACCGTTAACCTGGACAAAACCATTTGAATGCTTGATGGCTATGCTATTATTTGTACCAAACAGTAGAAATTAGATAATGCTTTTTCTTACCTCAAAAATAGATGAGTTACTTAATTATGGCCCCCTCACAATTATTTTTTAACAAAATCAGGAGAAGATGCTCAGTTGCAAAAACAAATGAACTAGTTAATTAAACAAGTCTTAAACCATTAGATTTTGTCAAAGTTTCAAGTGTTTGATTTCAAATCCAGTGAAAACTTGATAAAAAAACATTGTAATTTTTATTACTAGAAAAAATTCTAGTCTGAATATTAAATATGCTGACCTTATAAGCATTAACTTGGCCTGTTGGTTGACGGTAGAAGTGAGGAAGTAAGGAAGTGAGGAATTGGTAATAGTTCCCTTTGGAACTTGGGAATTGGTTAGTAAGTTTTCCGGTGTTTGGATGTTGTTAGGAAGTGTGATTTGAAAAATGTTATGTCTTTTCCGATGTTTGGATGGTAATGTGAAAGTGAAAGTGGAAAAGTTGACCACAAAGTTGACCGCAAAATAATATTAAAATTAAAATTAATTAAGAAAAATAAAAAATAGACTGTAATTAGAATGCAAGTGAGATTTACATGATCAAAAAATTAACTGTTTTGTGTTATAACTTATTATAAATGAGATTTATATGACCACAAAATTAACTGTACCACTTTGAAGTGAGGAAATGGTTGTGTAAAAGAGAAAGAGAGAAGGAAAACGAGTTTTCTTATTTTCCTTTTCCGGTGTTTGGATAGATAGGGAAGTAAGCAATTATACTTCCTCATTTCCTTACTTCCGCCCACTTCCTTGCATCCAAACACCCTAAATCAAACTCGAAAATTTTCCATAAGTTCAAAAACTTGTCCTGAAATGACTTTAACAATAAATGCTAAGAATAGAAATTTCCAATTCTCGTCCTTCAATTTGACAGTAACTCTTTTTGGAAAACAGTGAGAAAATTTTAAAAATCTTAATTTTCTAGAAATTTAGCAAAGCTTGTTTGTGATATATAGTTTTATAGACGCATGGTTTGCCAAGACTTCTCCCGCTAAACCTTCCCAAACTACTGATTGAATAAGATTAATTAATTAATGGAGTACATGAATTAAATAGAAGAAAAAAATTTTAAAAAGTAGTTGTGATTAAGATCAAATCACTAGTGGCTGTTTGTTTGGTCGTAAAAGTCCGTAATTCGTAAATGACTCACAATTCAATTACAACTACGGCGTTTGTTTGGATCGTAATTCGTAAAACACTTACGCAACTCAACTACCACTCACTTGCAACTCAATTATCACTCACTTACAGCCCACTTATAGTTAATTTTGTGGTCATGCAAATTTGTATTATTTTTTTATGTTAATATTAATTTCTTTTAATATTTATTTATTTGCAATATAAAAACTTTTTAAATCACTAATAGTTAATTTTGTGGTGAACTTTCACTTACGACTTACACATTACGACGGTCAAACACCGAAAAACACTACACTTTCTCACTTACAACTTTATATTACCAACCAAATATAGTAAAACTTACATACATGTCACTCATTTACAACTGTAAAAGACTTTAACAATCACGACTTACGAATTACGGCCAATTACGACAGCCAAACAGACAATATCTTCCGACATCTTCATAGTGTTGTAGTTAGTCGTGGCACATAGGAAAAGTGGTGAATTGGCTTTCCTATTTCCTTTTGATTCCTCTAATAATTTGGCAGGTTCAGTTGAGGGCTTGGAAAGATAGTCCTCGGTCTTTCTTCTCTCCTAATAGCCTCATAGTGATATCAAGGCCATTGTCGGAGGAACGGGAGGCTGACGCAGCTCGAAAGCACTGTAATGCTTCTTCATGGGGTTAGGGTTCTGGCAAGATTACTACCAACACCCTTCTTCTCCGCTCCGGCGAGGCACGAAAATGGTCGCGGGGAAGAGAACATGGAGGCCTTGAACATTTAGGCATGTTTTACCATCCTAAATTTTGGATTCGGCTCATTTGTGTGAGTCACACACACATGCAATAAGAGAGACAATCTCGTATTGACACGCGTATTGATTCTCTTATAATTTCTTATAATATATGTGTGAGGCCTACACACATAATATATTATAAGAGATGAGAGCGGGCAGTAGAGATTATCAAGTAAGGATTTCGTTCACACTGAAAAAACAACATAAAATGCCAGTATAATATTTGAAAACATGCAAAAAGAGAGGCGTTGATTGCTTGATGGTGACTTCAATTCTTTTAGCACAAGTGATCGGGAGAGGTCAATCTTGATGGCAAACAAGAATGACTTCAATTCTCACCATGCTCCAAGAGATGACCAACCATGTAAGCAATCAAATCAAAGTGAACAATGTCCACACTGCCAGTGATAAATCCTGGAAGATGTGTCCACTGACCATCTTCAGCTATGCATTATGAAACTAACAGGAGCTACACTTTCAAGGCTCCAAAGTAAAAGAAGCATCATCAAGATTCCAAGGAGTGTCAATCAGAATATAGTCCCTCCTCTGATTCGGTAATCTGAAGAGAAAAAACACCATGCATGGCTCATGATTGATGCGAAATTGATATGCTCTTGTACCAATTATTGTAACAAATCGATGTTTTATGACACCAATTGTTACTTTCAGGATTGACGTTTGCGGAACTTGGCAATATGATGATACCTGCAAAAAAAACTGTTGTAAAGTAAATTAGCAATACTTAGACAAAAGAGTAATAAAAATAACACGAGAATTTAACGTAATTCGGCCTAAACTTGTCCTACGTCTACGGGGAGAGAATTTAAGAGAGCTTTATTAATAAGCTTGATATAAAGATATCTAACATTCCTCTTAATGCAACAAGAGTATTCACTTTCTTCTTGAAATTAGATCTAGATTACAAGAGTATACGTTCTCTCTATGTACTTTCACCTTGATCATCTCTTTCTTGACTTCCTTGGTATTTTTCACTTTTTTCTGTGCCTTCAATGTTACCTTACAATGCTGGGATATAAACTTTATTTATAAGATATTACAATACAACTCCTATTTGAACTATGAGATGATCTTATTATTGAATGCTTGAAGAATCTTGATCAATCCTATTAGGAGTTGATCTCCTTGATTTAGAAGAATTCTAAACCCTTTAATCTTTAAAAACATACCTTCATTAAATAGAAACTGAATCTTATTCGTACTCAACCAGAAAAGAAAACATGTGCCTGAAAAAAAAACTTATTCTGCTTCAAGAAACACCTTGATTAGTCAACTTATCATGATGATTAGTCGATTAATCCCTTCAATTAGTCAACTTATCGATTTATAAGTCGACTAATGTATGATGTTTCCTCTCTGTATCTAACCCACTCGACTACTAGTCGACTTATCTTGTATGTTGTCGACTTATACATATAATAAGTCGACTAATCTGCACCCACTGGGTTTGCTTCTTCTGCTTCAAGCCATCATCTTCTCCAATTCGATTGAATTTTCTTAGACCATTATTTCCTCTTAAAATTAAGGTAAAATCCTAACAATCTCTACTTTGACTTTCTTTTCAAGCCTTTAGTAAAACACCTTGATTCTTTTCGTGGTTGTAACCGTTGAAATCACCTAGAGGAGTGGTGAATAGGTGATAATACTAATCTAGAAACTAAATGCGGAAGCTAAAATAAATTTTGCAACACACTTAATACAACCAACAAGTGTAGCCGAATTCCCCGTGAAGGGCTCTGGACTAACTCCTCTTGATTCCCCTAGATAAGGGTTGAGGTGCTATATGAAGCTCTTGTGGTTAAGTATAAGTGAGGCACACACACAAGCAAGCCAAGCATATAAGGATGAACAATATGAAATAATGCAAGGCACAACATAAGAAATATATGATAAGAATAAATGAATGATGCTATGCACAAATAAAGAGAGAGAGTTAGAGAGTCAATGGATTAAACGCAAACACAAAGATATGTTTCGAGATTCGAGCCCCTAGCTCTACGT
Source organism: Agave tequilana (assembly GCA_038442645.1). Taxonomy (NCBI): domain Eukaryota; kingdom Viridiplantae; phylum Streptophyta; class Magnoliopsida; order Asparagales; family Asparagaceae; genus Agave; species Agave tequilana. The sequence goes on from JAVJIF010004467.1 coordinate 205,562, forward strand.
CCCCGCCTTCACCGAGAAGGATTTCTAATCCACTATCTTGTCCACCGAGGACTCCCACCGAGGGAACCTCCACCGAGGAGGATTTTTACAACAAGGGAGTACCGAACTCCTCTCTCAAACACCGCCTCACAACCGAGGGGTAGGCCCGTAGCCAAACAACAACAAACACCTCTACCGAAGAGAGTTACAACCAATCTCCACCTCTCATTAGAGGGAGCAAACACCACTCCGATCAACCTCTACCAAAGAGGGATACAAAAAGTCAAGGAGGGTTTACAATTTGGAGGCTCAATCAACCTCAAACAATCTCTTTTCCACAAAACAAAGATCCTAAATAGATTAGGATAGAATGATAGCTCAAGTGTGGAAAACTAGGTGTTTGGAAATCAAGAACACAAAGAAATAATCTTGGGAAAACTCTTGAAGATAATAGAAATGAAGAACAAACACAAATCTCTCAAAATACTATTTTCTTTGATTTTTCTAAATACCTAAAACAAATAAGATTGGAAGTTCAAAACCCAAAACACTTTTGAAATCTTTTAAAAACACTAGGGAAACAGGAATTTTTCTCTTATAAAAGCCTTAGCCAAAATCCCAAAGAAATGGGGTTTATATAGGCCAAAACCAGAAACTAGCCGTTAAGCTGATCTGTCAGCCTGACAGGCCTGCGGTCGACCGGTCGGTCGACCGTCAACGGTCATATTTATGACCGTTGGGGCTTCCCGATCGACCACCCAGATACAGAGAGCACTGCTCCCTGGTCCGATCGACCGACCGGTCGACCGGCCCATGTGTCTGCCAGACGTGTACAAAGCTGTGCACGTCAGTCGACCGCACGGTCGACTGGCCCTTGGTTCGGTCGACCGTGCGGTCGGCCGACCTGGCCTGTCAGCCATTGTTCTGGGTCAGAAACTGGGGTTAAAATTATTTCTAAAAATTCTTTAAAACTTCTAAAAATCCCCAAAAATAGTTTTATCATTTTGCATTGATATATAAACATATGATAAAAATTTCAACTCAAATATCAAGCAATTTGAACTATTTTTGTGTTTTAACATTTTTACCAAAAACCAAAACTTGTATTTTGTCAAACTTGAATTTTTCAATAGGAAATCTGATTTTTTCTAAAACTCATTGAAATACAAAAACATGATATTTAAACACATTGAAGCATGTTGCATATACATGAAACATATATATCATAGTTTTTGTCTTTAAATCTAAAAATATGTTTGTTAAAAATACCAAAACATAAAACTACATGAATAGGTATGTCAAACAAAGTTTGTATAAGTCATGTAAGCATGTATGTATATATAGCACATCTAATATACATAAAAACAAAGTAAACTTGTTTTGATCAATCTATTCATGAAAACCAAATCCAAACATAAAACGTGTGTGTTGTGCACTTGAGCATATCAACTATTCTTATCTTTACAAATGGATCTAAACACACAAAACTATGAATACCTAAGTCTTCTTGACGATCTTCATCTTCAAGTCGACTCGGTCCAAACTCCGTGATCCAACGAGCGTCGCTATGAATGATCTTGACGCTCGGGCTCGGGAATCACCAAGTGAAGGCTTCCAAATTCCTCTTTTTGAAGGAATCACCAACTAATATCTTGCTAAATGATCTGAAACTAAAATCACAAGATTATTAGTAAACATAACTACATGAGTTAATCATCATCAAAACTAGAGAGGAAGGCCTCCGGGCCAACAATCTCCCCCTTTTTGATGATGACAAAACTCATGGAGTTATATATGCATGGATTAAAGTTAAGCTTCAAAGAAGCTCCCCCTTAACTCATGCATAAACAAATGAACAATAAATATGCAATGAATTACAATGCATAATCATGCATAAACAATAAAAGGCTCTAGATACCAATGAAATTTTCAAAAACAAATAAACATGCTCTAGATACCAATTAAAACATCTAGATACCAATTAAAACATCTAGATACCAATTAAACTTAATATATGCAAAACATAAATATGCATATAAAACTCAAACTCAAAATCTTTCTCCCCCTTTTTGTCAATCATCAACAAAGGGGTAAAAACCAAAACAATAAATTTTTCTCCCCCTTTTTATCTAAAACAAAAAAATATCAATATAGGGGTGACAATCAATTAAGATATCAATTGAAAATATGTCAAAGTAGCATCTTGATACCAATTGAAAGTAAACATAGATCAATAAATAAATGGCATATGCTATATACATTCATGAAGAGGAAGATGTGAAGTTTCCCTATATAGATACATTACATGAAGGAGGGATGACAAGCCCTAATTCACATAACGTACACTATGCAATGCATAGAGGAGATGTGAAGCTCCCCCTACTCACGTGTACCACATAAAGAAGAGATGTCAAGCTCCTCAATACAAGATACACTCAACATGAATCTATATGTAGAAGAGATGTTAAGCTCTCCTTGCATATAGGCAATACAAATCAAAACAAAATTTTGAGATTTCAATTTAAATCATTCAAATAAACATTTTGATATCAAAGAGAGTATTTTTCTTTTTAAGCCATATAAACAATTTTGATTGTGATATCATATGCTTAAAATAAACATCAAATTTCCAATCATAAAGTGTGGGAGTGGAAACAAAATACTAATTGAAATATGAGAATCGAATTTTCTCCCCCTTTATGAAAAACAAATAAAAACAATGCGTACGCTTGAATTAATATACCAATTGAAAATTGAATCAATTGAAACAAAGTGAAACTCAAGCTTTAGCATAAACAAGATATATATATGTATGAAAAATAGATACCAATCGAAATTGATACTCTTTGAAGTACAAGCATACATATACAAAAAAATATATGAGTATACAAAAATGTCAATATTGATATCAATTGAAAGAATCCAATGATACCAATTGAAACAAACAATAACATCAAGTGTATACCTCATATAACCTATTCTCTCAATCATGTTCAAGTTTAAAATGATTTTCAATATAAAGCATACATGAGCATGATCTCCCATCCATCCGCCCTTGGAAGGTAGGGGTTTTCAAAAATAGGTTTGAAAATTGAAGTATGTTTGAAAAACTCTACCATAACGAAGAATATCGTAACTAGTTATATGAAAAATTTGTAAACTAGTACGAAATCCTTCAAGTAAGGAATAAAATAAAATTATTTTTCATGAAACATGAAATCCACATGATAATCAACACTCTAAGCCAATTAAGCATAAATATGACTCATGAAAACAAAACATGAGTAAACAATAAATATGAGTGTACAAATAAGATGTGAAGATCATAATCATAAAAGATATTCAATTAAGCTCAATTAATTCCTTGAAACATGAAAACATGAAAATCATCAAAACTTATTTAATTTTCAAGGCATATGTATGTCTTATACAAACTAAAGTATACATACATATCCAAAACAAACGAGTCCACAAAGATATATGCATGAAGGCACGTGGCTCAAAGGATGTATATGTATAATTAATAGTTTGGATAAAATAGACATATACATGAAGTTTAAATATAAATACATGAAAACATGAATAACTAAATTTTCATTAAAATAAATTTCATTTCAAGGTATATGTATGATTTGTCAACACAAGAAGTATACATACATATCCTTAAACACAATTGAGTTCATATATAGATTTGCATAAAAGGCAAATGACTCAAGGGGTATACATGTATATCTTAAAGTTTAGCAAAAATAGACATATACATGAAATGAAAATTCATAAACATAAAACAAATCCAAAATGGGGAATACAAGTTTAAAATGCAAGAATCATCAAAACTAGACTATACTAACACATCTAATGGGTTCAAATAAGCATTCAAGTACAAACATATATAGATTTATTTGTGACCCACTATATGCACAAATATATACCTAGTCTTAATGAAAATAACATTTAAACAAGTAATCAACGCATGAAGCATAAAAATAAGATATAAATCATCATGATAAATCTTAAACATGATTATTATGTAAATCCACATGTCATTAGAACTATGATGTACATGATAGCTAAACTAAGGTGAGAACACTAAATATGGGTCCATATAAGCATGGGTGTCTCAAATACTATACATGTATGTCATAAGTCTAATTATCATGACATTTTCATAATAATCTAAAAACAACAAAACATGCTATAAATAATGAACATAAAAAGCATGCATAAATAAATAAGAAGCAAGAGACCGTTACCAAAAACCTATGAGGCAACTCTCCATGTCTCCAAAATAAGGTGGTCCTCCCACCAAACATCCCTTGAAAGTGATGCATCCAAAATGTTCCTTTAAGTACGGAACGCATCCACTCCAAGGTACCGCTACTCTCACGTCATGTGAGAGCCCACACCTACATCAAACACACGAGGGGTGGTCTTTGATACCCACAACTTTTTGGGTCCATGGGGGTTAGTACATTCTCTAACCCAAACAAATTTATTTGCTAAATTTATATCATGTATTCCATCAAAACAAAATTTAGCAAGGTGACCCTTATGTTCACAATGTGTACAAGTGTACACATGAGCATACGAGTGATGATGGTGTCCATGAGGAGCATGTGTAAGCCGTGAGGGGTGTGCATGAAAAGATGGAACTTGTTTCTTTCGAAACAAAGTTTTCAAACATGTATGGCTCTTGGCACATTAGCTCAAGGTGGAGCCCAAACAATCCACTCTCTTCTTCAATAAACAAAAATCATCATTAATCCTAGAAGAAGAGGTACATGCAATAGGTAGACTAGATGAAGAAGCTACACTAGCATGGCAAACATGTGAATCAATCTTATTTTTCAAAACTTCATTTTTCTTTAAACAAATTTCTAAATCTTTAGAAATAGATGCAATTTTTATTTTTAAAGAATCATTCTCTTTTAAAACAAAATTAATTTTTGAAGACAAAATTTCATTTTTCTTTAAAACTTTTTCACAATCATTTTTATTTTTCAAAATCTCATTTTCTTTTAGTGCAAGTTCAAGTTGAGATCTCAATGAATCCCTTTCATTATAGACCTCAACCTTCTCTTGCAAAACCTTTTCAAGTCTAGAATGCAAACTTTTATTTTCTTTTTCAATTCCTAGACTTTTCTTTTTCAAAATCTTATATTTTTCAAACAATTTTTCACAAACAATGGATAGTTCTTCATTTAAAGCATGGGCATCAACATAATCATCACATGAAGAACTAGCATCAAAACTATCTAGTTGAGATTCCGATTGTACCTCAAGGGAGTCATTCCCTTGGATCATGAAGCATTGAGAATCAGATTCTCCACTAGTTTTCTCCGGTTGGATTGGCAATTGAAGCTCGGAGGGTGTGGTGGTTGTCAACTTGTTCCACACTGCAAGGGCGGAATCAAGATTAGAAACAAGCATAAGATAATCTTTAGGTAGCGTGCTTCTAATGGCCTCAAGGGCTTGTGCATTGGCCCCTATATGCTTGCTATCACTAAGGTAGGATTCCTTGGTAATGGCAAGGTGAACCTTATATCCTAGGGTTTGTAAATAAACGGACATCCTAATTTTCCAAACAATAATGTTGGAAGGGTCAAACATAGGTGGAGTCATGAAGTCCATGGGTCCAAACTATATGTGTGCAAACAAACAAGTGTGCAAATGCAAATGGTAGATTAGCAAACAAGGATCTCACTCCTAGGATGTTAAGCCTATGTATCAGGAGCGTAGGCTCTGATACCAATTGAAATCACCTAGAGGGGGGTGAATAGATGATAATGCTAATCTAGAAACTAAATGCGGAAGCTAAAATAAATTTTGTAACACATTTAATACAACCAACAAGTGTAGCCGAATTTCCCGTGAAGGGCTCTGGACTAACTCCTCTTGATTCCCCTAGATAAGGGTTGAGGTGCTATATGAAGCTCTTGTGGTTAAGTATAAGTGAGGCGCACACACAAGCAAGCCAAACATATAAGGATGAACAATATGAAATAATGCAAGGCACAACACAAGCAATATATGATAAGAATGAATGAATAATGCTATGCACAAATAAAGAGAGAGAGTTAGAGAGTCAATGGATCAAACGCAAACACAAAGATATGTTTCGAGGTTCGAGCCCCTAGCTCTACGTCCCTGCCTTCACCGAGAAGGATTTCTAATTCACTATCTTGTCCACCGAGGACTCCCACCTAGGGAACCTCCACCGAGGAGGATTTTACAACAAGGGAGTACCGAACTCCTCTCTCAAACACCACCTCACAACCGAGGGGTAGGCCCGTAGTCAAACAACAACAAACACCTCTACCGAAGAGGGTTACAACCAATCTCCACCTCTCACTAGAGGGAGCAAACACCACTCCGATCAACCTCTACCAAAGAGGGATACAACAATTCAAGGAGGGTTTACAACTTGGAGGCTCAATCAACCTTAAACAATCTCTTTTCCACAAAACTGTAATACCCCGTTCCCGGAATACGTACTTAGTTGCGTATTCAGTTTTTCGATCGTATTTTTCGATTTACTTCCTGTATTTGACCGATTTCAGTTTTAAAAATCATTTTCCAATATTATATATTTTCTATGATTTTTTGGAATTTTCCTGAATTTAATTAAATATTTTCAAAACCGGTGTCGACCAGTGCCGCTGATCGATTCTCAGATTTTTAATTCACAAACAGTTAGGAATTTCTAGAAGATCCTTTAGACTTTATTTTTTAGAATCATATTTTCTATCTAAATACTTTTTCTGAGAATTTTATGAATTTATGAAAATTCCAACGGAGTCGGTAGATAACTGATTCCGGGATTTTTAGTTTTAAAACTATAAATTATTTCTTCAAACGAATTTCACCATGAGTCTTAAAATATTATTCTTGATTTTTGGTAAACTTTTCGGGTCGTTCCGAGATACTTGAATTTCGGACGATTTCGGTATTTTCCGAAATGTTTTCCGCATCTTCGACTTAAACCTGGAAAATTGTCTTTTCAACATTTTTAAATTTTAAGCCAAAGAAAATATCTTTCCTTTTTATAATTCTTTTCCTTTTCCCTTTTTCTTGATTTTCCTTTACTTCCTTCACAAGCCTCAAAATTTTCCAATTTTTCAATAATTCCACTTTCTCCAAAATTCCATCAACTCCCACCTACTTCCTCATTTAATGCATCTCTTACTCTCTCTCTCCCATGGCCAGCCAAGTGGCCAAGTGAGGGACACCTCACCCTCTCCTATTTGCAATAAACCCCCTCTCAATTACATTATTTGCAACTCCTTTACAAAATCTAAAACCTATATAAACATTTCCTTTACATTTCTTTTCCTTTTTCTTCATTTCACCAAAGTATTAGCCTTCACCATTTCCCTCTCCATCTCAACTTCAACCACCTACTTCCAAAACAACACCACAAGATCATCATCTCCACCTCAAGCAACCATTTTGGAACTTGGATCGTAGCTTTCTTCGCCGCCAAAGATCACCTTGGTGCTATTCGTCGACAACGACCCTTTCGATCGCATAAAACGTCGATTGATCACTCCTAGTGAGTATTTTTACTCACCAAGACTTGTAAACTTCCTAGTATACTTGTATTTCCACATCTTGTACACTTGTGCCTTCAAAATCATATTTTTGACCTTCAAATTCGACCAGCAAATTCTGTTCTGTACGCTATTTTCAGGCCACGATTAGTCGACTGGACCTAGGGATTAGTCGACTAATCCATCTAGTTGAACCATAACCTTTTTCTGAAACTCAGTTTTAGTCGACTTACCCTGGTTATTAGTCGACTAACCTTTTCTGGAAATAAACCTCAACTCTCTGGAAATCACTGTTAGTCGACTACCCCTTTTACCCTAGTCGACTAACTTTTCCTGAACCAGAAACTCAACTCTCTGTATCTCAGATTTAGTCGACTTACGTATCTGTTAGTCAACTTGAGTTCACTGTTAGTCGACTACCCTTTTACCCTAGTCGACTAACTTTCCCTGAAACAGAATCTCAACTCTCTGGAACCCAGTTTTAGTCGACTAATTCAGACTGTTAGTCGACTAGAGACCTCTATTAGTCGACTAACCCTTCCACCTAGTCGACTAATTTAGGCTGTTTATTATAGTTGATTTCTTTTCTGAAATTAGATCTTACCCTTGATACATGTGTGATATATTATTCTTGTTTATGCTTCATGACTGATACTTCATGACCTATTACTTGATGGATGTTACCCCTTGTTACTTCATGACTTATTATTGTGTAGTCTCGTTCCATAACTTGTTAATGAATGAATATCACCACTTATCATGCCATCACTTGAACCAAGCATGATACACTTGACTTTTGTATAAAATGGACCAACTTATATCGGGTCGGGGGAAAACATGCGGATACCGATATGTGTTCGTGTTTACAGTGGTTTTAGGAATGTTGTGCAACTCATGTTCCGGTCTGACCTGTGGGCCACCAGGGGACCGAGGGGAGTGCTTGCTCCCTCCTTACTGGTACCATCATGATAAGGGCATACATAAGTCCCTCCTGTTAGCCTAGCGGCTGGCTTCCGTCACCAAGCAACGGAACAATCCTGGACCGTTATCCCGGGCATGTACGGGATCCACTGTAAACATAGTTCGTCGATACAACCGCTGGTTTCCAATAACAACCTTGCTTTACTAGGATATGGATCTATGTGCGCTGGGACGCTGGGTCACATAGCTTGATATCACAGTAAGACAAGTAATAATAATAATAGATTCTAACTGTGGATCCTTATATGCAGACCTTATCTCCTTATGCTCCTATTACTTGCTGATTTACATGTATCATACTGTTCCCTCTTACTTATTCATGTCTCTTAGCCATTTGGCTGTAGCCTGATTTTTGTTATGAGATCTTGATCCCCTTGGATTTGCATATTCAGGTTCTGAAGCTTGGATCGAAGTGGAGCCATCCACAGAGGATCAAGCTTTCTTTAGTGAGCAGGCAGATTAGTTCCTGTTCTTCGTGCCAGACCTATCCATTTGGACTCACGGGATCATCATCCAACTCGTGAGCTTTTTTGTGTTTATATTGTAAATCTTACTTTTGGACTTGGTTGTGATGTAATACACATGTAATGTGTAATACTTTATCATATTCTGTGATAGCTTTGTAGTTGTACTTTTTAAGTTGGCATATGTATGAATATCACGCTTTGTCGTGTACTCTGATCCTTGTTGTACTAAATGCTTAGCGTATATACGTGGGGGCATTTTCTGACCTACGTATATACGTCGCAGTGACGTCCCCGTATCCGTGGGATCGGGGCGTTACAGGTTGGTATCAGAGCCTAGGTTCTCACACCTATAGTACAATCAAGTAGCAAATTAATGAATTTGCTATTGCCAACTACAATGTACAAAGTTATCTAGTCCTTCTTGATCCCTTCTTGATTCCTTCCCTTGTGTCCTAAACTCCTTCCATTTTTCCAATTCCAGTTATCTTATCCCAATTCGGTATGGAGAGAAGGACGGGTCGTAGGAACTCTGGACAAACATCAAATGGACCCACGGGAGAGAATGTCGATATTCTGAGGGTCATCCAGACAATGATGGAGAATCAGCAACAACAGACGGAACTTCTTCGGCAAGAGTTAGCGGCTCCAAAGGAACAGAGGCCGGGGAATATTTCAGACTTCAGACGGCTGCAACCAGCTATATTCACGGGTGAAGAGAAACCCCTGGATGCTGAGCAATGGCTGACGGATACCTCAGACTTGTTGAATGCAGCTCGAGTTCCTAAGGAGAATCAGGTGGAGGTTGCTAAGATTCAATTGAAGGATATAGCCAGAGCATGGTGGCTAGCTGAGGAGGCAAGATTGGAGAAGCCTGTCACCTGGGACACATTCTCCAAGAGTTTCTATAACAGATTCTTCCCTGCCACTGCTCAGAAGGACATGGAAGAGCAGTTCATCAGACTTCAGCAAGGGAATAGATCCGTGGATGAGTATGCCGCGGAATTTCTCAGACTTAGCCGCTTTGCTCCGTACATGGTAACTGATGAGGAGAAGCGGGCTAGTAGGTTTCAGCAGGGCTTGCAGATGGACATCCAAGTTTTCCTAATGCCCCAGCAGCTGAAGACTTATTCAGAAGTTCTCACCATAGCTCGAGAGGTGGAGCGTGGGCTAGAGAAGAAGCAAGTGAACCAGATGAGGAACCAGGCCATGAAGAGGCCATTTCCACCTATGGGAAGAGGAGGCCCATACAGAGCAGCGAAGGTTCAGGCTATGAGGCAACCATTCCGACCAGCTCCTTACCAGACGGCTCAACCACTTTCTTTCTGCAGTTATTGTCAGAAGCCAGGCCACATTCGACAGACTTGCCATAGGGCAAATGGATTATGCTTGGTGTGTGGTTCCCGAGACCATTCCATAGAAGCCTGTCCACACAGGAGAATGGGGATAGCCGGCCAAGCTTTGCCAGCACTGCAGGGACCGAATGGACAGAGAGCACTTCCAGGGCCACCGGGACAGAGGAATCAAGGACCGATGATCAGGAGAGTTCCTCCCCCTCCTCCACAGCAAGCTATTCACCCAGTCCAGAGAGGAGCTAGGACTGCTGCAGGGCGTGGAAGGGGTCAAGCCTTCAATTTGACAGAAGTAGAGGCTGAGACTTCTGAGGAGGTGATAACAGGTAATATTAGGGTGCATTCTAAACCTGTTTTAGCCCTCTTCGATTCAGGTGCTTCACATTGTTTTATCTCAGATCATTTTGTGGCATTGCATTCCATACCTGTTAGATCTTTAGACCACAAATGGGAGATTAGTACAGGGAATGGAGTAGTCATATCTTCTAGAGTTTGTGCTGACTGTCCAGTAGAACTTTGTGATAAGACCTTGGCCATAGATATGCTCGTACTAGACACCAAAGGGTACGACGTAATCTTAGGCATGACCTGGCTCAGTCAGTACTATGCAGTGATTGACTGTAGGGAGAAGAAGATCAATTTTAGAATCCCTCTTCAGCCGGAATTCCAATTTAGTGGAGAAGTGAAGTCTACCAAGAGAAAGACTCGGATGACTACTTCGGAGATTCAGAAGAAGGGAATACCGGTGTGGGATGAATTCCCAGAGGTGTTTGCTGAGATCTCAGGACTTCCGCCTGACAGGATGATTGAGTTCTCTATTGATACTGTGCCTGGAACAGCTCCTATATCCAAGGCTCCGTACAGGATGGCACCGACGGAGTTGGAGATTCTAAAGAAGCAGCTGCAGGAATACTCTGATAAGGGATTGATTCGGCCAAGCACTTCACCATGGGGAGCTCCAGTATTATTGGCAAACAAGAAGGATGGTGGTAAAAGGCTTTGTATTGATTATAGAGAATTGAACAAAGTTACCATCAAGAACAAGTATCCCTTACCAAGGATTGATGATCTGTTTGATCAGCTTCATGGAGCCCGAGTATTCTCTAAATTAGATTTACAATCGGGTTACCATCAGCTTAGGGTGAGGATAGAGGATATTTCGAAGACGACATTCAGGACCCGTTATGGCCACTATGAGTTTCTAGTTATGCCTTTCGGAGTCACCAATGCCCCTTCAGTTTTCATGGATTTGATGAACAGAGTGTTCTCGCCCTATTTGGATCAGTTTGTAGTTGTTTTTATAGATGACATCTTAATCTATTCAAAGAGCAACAGGGAGCATGCAGAACACTTGAGGATTGTATTGCAGACTCTCCAGCAGGAGCAGCTTCATGCTAAGAGGAGCAAGTGTGACTTCTGGTTGGACAGTATAGCCTTCCTTGGACACATAGTTTCAGCGGAAGGAATTTCAGTTGATCCTAGCAACGTCCAGGCAGTGAAGGACTGGCCAATTCCAAAGATGGTGACTGAAATTAAGAGTTTTCTTGGACTAGCCGGATATTACAGACGCTTTGTCCAAGATTTCTCTAGGATTGCAGCCCCGTTGACCAAGCTCACCCGGAAAGGAGAAAGGTACATATGGACAGAGGAATGTACTGCAGCTTTTGAGCAATTGAAGCAGAGGCTCATTTCAGCTCCAATCTTGAGGACTCCCTCAGGAAGAGGAGGGATGGTCATATTCAGTGATGCATCAGGAAAAGGCCTGGGTGTGTACTTATGCAACATGATCATGTCATAGCTTATGCATCCAGGCAACTGAAGACTCATGAGCGGAATTACCCAACTCATGACTTGGAGCTAGCAGCTGTTATATTTGCCTTGAAGATCTGGAGGCATTATCTCCTGGGAGATAAGGTGTTGATATACACGGATCACAAGAGCCTCAAGTATATTTTCTCACAGAAGGAGTTGAACATGAGGCAGAGGCGGTGGCTGGAGCTGATGGCGGACTATGATATTGACTTGCAATATCATCCAGGTAAGGTCAATACAGTACCGGATGCACTGAGCAGGAAGCCAGAGAATAGAGTGCTTGTCCAACTTACTCAGCAGAAGGAGTTGATTCAAGACATCATCAGATTGGACTTAATGTTGGTACAAGGAGTTGATAAGGCAGGACAGTTCATGACCTTGCGGATTCAGTCAACATTGATAGATGAGATCAAGGAAGCTCAAAAGGAAGATCCCAGATTGCAGTCATTTCGAGCCCAGGTAGAGGCTGGATTGAGGACTGATATCTGTATTCATCCAGATGGTGCATTATATTTTGGCAGCAGGATTTGTGTTCCCCTAGGAGAAGTTCGACAGAAGATTCTAGCGGATGCACACAGTTCAGCATATTCCATACACCCAGGGGGAAACAAGATGTATCAAGACATAAAGAAGCAGTTTTGGTGGAATGCTATGAAGAGGGAGATAGCCCAGTATGTTGCCAAGTGCTTGGTTTGTCAGCAGATAAAGATAGAGCATCAGAGGATAGCTGGACTTCTACAACCTTTACCGATACCTGAGTGGAAGTGGGAGCACATCACCATGGATTTTGTCACGGCATTGCCTCGCAGTCCTAAAGGTAATAATGCTGTGTGGGTAATCATTGATCGCCTCACCAAATCAGTTCACTTCATACCATTCAGGGTAGGTCAGACAACAGAGGTTCTGGCAGACAAGTGCATGAAGGAGATAGTTCGTCTGCATGGAGTTCCAGTTAGTATTGTATCAGACAGAGACACCAGATTCAGATCTCATTTCTGGGAAAGCCTCCAAGAAAATCTAGGGACTCGTCTGAAACTCAGTACTTCATATCATCCTCAGACAGACGGACAATCTGAAAGGACTATCCAGATTCTTGAAGATATGTTGCGGGCCTGCATGATTGAATTCCAGGGATCATGGGAAGACCATCTTCACTTGGCTGAATTTTCTTATAATAACAGCTATCAGGCAAGTATCAAGATGGCACCTTTTGAAGCATTGTATGGTAGGAAGTGTAGGTCACCGATTTGTTGGGACGAAGTCGGTGAGAGGAGACTTTTGGGGCCAGAGATCCTGATTCAGACAACAGATAAAGTCAGGATTATCAGAGATCACCTCAGGGCAGCACAGAGTCGGCAGAAGAGTTGGGCAGACACACTGAGAAGGCCATTGGAATTCCAGACAGGGGATCATGTGTTTTTGAAGATATCACCTACAAAGGGAGTAATCCGGTTCGATACTCGTGGAAAGCTTAGTCCGAGATATATCGGCCCATTCGAGATTTTGGACCGTGTGGGAGATGTGTCTTATCGATTGGCATTACCGCCATCGTTGGACGGAGTTCACAATGTATTCCACGTATCACAGTTGAGGAAGTATGTCAAGGATGATAGTCATATCCTGGATCACTCCGAACTGGAACTACAACCGGATTTGTCATACCAAGAGCAACCGATGGCCATTTTGGACAGAAGTGTCAAGACATTGAAGAACAAAGCCATACCGTTAGTGTTGGTGTCTTGGAACAGACATGCACCAGGAGAGGCCACGTGGGAACGAGAGGATGTTATCCGTGAGCGTTACCCTCAACTCTTCACTTCTTGATTGGTAAAACTCTTTCCTTCTATCCTTCTCTACGGTTATCCTTCTTTGCTGTTACCTTTCACTTTATGAAATTTCGAGGACGAAATTTTTGTAAGGTGGATGGATTGTAATACCCCGTTCCCGGAATACGTACTTAGTTGCGTATTCAGTTTTTCGATCGTATTTTTCGATTTACTTCCTGTATTTGACCGATTTCAGTTTTAAAAATCATTTTCCAATATTATATATTTTCTATGATTTTCTGGAATTTTCCTGAATTTAATTAAATATTTTCAAAACCGGTGTCGACCAGTGCCGCTGATCGATTCTCGGATTTTTAATTCACAAACAGTTAGGAATTTCTAGAAGGTCCTTTAGACTTTATTTCTTAGAATCATATTTTCTATCTAAATACTTTTTCTGAGAATTTTATGAATTTATGAAAATTCCAACGGAGTCGGTAGATAACTGATCCCGGGATTTTTAGTTTTAAAACTATAAATTATTTCTTCAAACGAATTTCACCATGAGTCTTAAAATATTATTCTTGATTTTTGGTAAAATTTTCGGGTCGTTCCGAGATACTTGAATTTCGGACGATTTCGGTATTTTCCGAAATGTTTTCCGCATCTTCGACTTAAACCTGGAAAATTGTCTTTTCAACATTTTTAAATTTTAAGCCAAAAAAAATATCTTTCCTTTTTATAATTCTTTTCCTTTTCCCTTTTTCTTGATTTTCCTTTACTTCCTTCACAAGCCTCAAAATTTTCCAATTTTTCAATAATTCCACTTTCTCCAAAATTCCATCAACTCCCACCTACTTCCTCATTTAATGCATCTCTTACTCTCTCTCTCCCATGGCCAGCCAAGTGGCCAAGTGAGGGACACCTCACCCTCTCCTATTTGCAATAAACCCCCTCTCAATTACATTATTTGCAACTCCTTTACAAAATCTAAAACCTATATAAACATTTCCTTTACATTTCTTTTCCTTTTTCTTCATTTCACCAAAGTATTAGCCTTCACCATTTCCCTCTCCATCTCAACTTCAACCACCTACTTCCAAAACAACACCACAAGATCATCATCTCCACCTCAAGCAACCATTTTGGAACTTGGATCGTAGCTTTCTTCGCCGCCAAAGATCACCTTGGTGCTATTCGTCGACAACGACCCTTTCGATCGCATAAAACGTCGATTGATCACTCCTAGTGAGTATTTTTACTCACCAAGACTTGTAAACTTCCTAGTATACTTATATTTCCACATCTTGTACACTTGTGCCTTCAAAATCATATTTTTGACCTTCAAATTCGACCAGCAAATTCTGTTCTGTACGCTATTTTCAGGCCACGATTAGTCGACTGGACCTAGGGATTAGTCGACTAATCCATCTAGTTGAACCATAACCTTTTTCTGAAACTCAGTTTTAGTCGACTTACCCTGGTTATTAGTCGACTAACCTTTTCTGGAAATAAACCTCAACTCTCTGGAAATCACTGTTAGTCGACTACCCCTTTTACCCTAGTCGACTAACTTTTCCTGAACCAGAAACTCAACTCTCTGTATCTCAGATTTAGTCGACTTACGTATCTGTTAGTCGACTTGAGTTCACTGTTAGTCGACTACCCTTTTACCCTAGTCGACTAACTTTCCCTGAAACAGAATCTCAACTCTCTGGAACCCAGTTTTAGTCGACTAATTCAGACTGTTAGTCGACTAGAGACCTCTATTAGTCGACTAACCCTTCCACCTAGTCGACTAATTTAGGCTGTTTATTATAGTTGATTTCTTTTCTGAAATTAGATCTTACCCTTGATACATGTGTGATATATTATTCTTGTTTATGCTTCATGACTGATACTTCATGACCTATTACTTGATGGATGTTACCCCTTGTTACTTCATGACTTATTATTGTGTAGTCTCGTTCCATAACTTGTTAATGAATGAATATCACCACTTATCATGCCATCACTTGAACCAAGCATGATACACTTGACTTTTGTATAAAATGGACCAACTTATATCGGGTCGGGGGAAAACATGCGGATACCGATATGTGTTCGTGTTTACAGTGGTTTTAGGAATGTTGTGCAACTCATGTTCCGGTCTGACCTGTGGGCCACCAGGGGACCGAGGGGAGTGCTTGCTCCCTTCTTACTGGTACCATCATGATAAGGGCATACATAAGTCCCTCCTGTTAGCCTAGCGGCTGGCTTCCGTCACCAAGCAACGGAACAATCTTGGACCGTTATCCCGGGCATGTACGGGATCCACTGTAAACATAGTTCGTCGATACAACCGCTGGTTTCCAATAACAACCTTGCTTTACTAGGATATGGATCTATGTGCGCTGGGACGCTGGGTCACATAGCTAGATATCACAGTAAGACAAGTAATAATAATAATAGATTCTAACTGTGGATCCTTATATGCAGACCTTATCTCCTTATGCTCCTATTACTTGCTGATTTACATGTATCATACTGTTCCCTCTTACTTATTCATGTCTCTTAGCCATTTGGCTGTAGCCTGATTTTTGTTATGAGATCTTGATCCCCTTGGATTTGCATATTCAGGTTCTGAAGCTTGGATCGAAGTGGAGCCATCCACAGAGGATCAAGCTTTCTTTAGTGAGCAGGCAGATTAGTTCCTGTTCTTCGTGCCAGACCTATCCATTTGGACTCACGGGATCATCATCCAACTCGTGAGCTTTTTTGTGTTTATATTGTAAATCTTACTTTTGGACTTGGTTGTGATGTAATACACATGTAATGTGTAATACTTTATCATATTCTGTGATAGCTTTGTAGTTGTACTTTTTAAGTTGGCATATGTATGAATATCACGCTTTGTCGTGTACTCTGATCCTTGTTGTACTAAATGCTTAGCGTATATACGTGGGGGCATTTTCTGACCTACGTATATACGTCGCAGTGACGTCCCCGTATCCATGGGATCGGGGCGTTACAAAAACAAAGATCCTAAATAGATTATGATAGAATGATAGCTCAAGTGTGGAAAACTAGGTGTTTGGAAATCAAGGACACAAAGAAATAATTTTGGGAAAACTCTTGAAGATAATAGAAATGAAGAACAAACACAAATCTCCCAAAATAATATTTCTTTGATTTTTTCAAATACCTAAAACAAATAAGATTGGAAGTTTAAAGCCCAAAAACACTTTTGAAATCTTTTAAAAACACTAGGAAAACAGGAATTTTTCTCTTAGAAAAACCTTAGCTAAAATCCCAAAGAAATGGGGTTTATATAGGCCAAAATCAGAAACTAGCCGTTAGGCTGATCTGTCAGCCTGACAGGCCTGCCAACGGTCATATTTATGACCGTTGGGGCTTCCCGGTCGACCGCCCGGTCGACCGCCCAGATACAGAGAGCACTGCTCTCTGGTCCGGTCGACCGACCGGTCGACCGGCCCATGTGTCTGCCAGACGTGCACAAAGCTGTGCACGTCAGTCGACCGCACGGTCGACTGGCCCTTGGTTCGGTCGACCGTGCGGTCGGCCGACCTGGCCTGTCAGCCACTGTTCTGGGTCAGAAACTGGGGTTAAAATTATTTCTAAAAATTCTTTAAAAACTTCTAAAAATCCCCAAAAATACTTTTATCATTTTGCATTGATATATAAACATATGATTAAAATTTCAACTCAAATATCAAGCAATTTGAACTATTTTTGTGTTTTAACATTTTTACCAAAAACCAAAACTTGTATTTTGTCAAACTTGGATTTTTCAATAGGAAATCTGATTTTCCTAAAACTCATTGAAATACAAAAACATGACATTTAAACACATTGAAGCATGTTGCATATACACGAAACATATATATATCATAGTTTTTGTCTTTAAATCCAAAAATATGTTTTGTTAAAAATACCAAAACATAAAACTACATGAATAGGTATGTCACAAAGTTTGTATAAGTCATGTAAGCATATATGTATATAGAGCACATCTAATATACGTAAAAACAAAGTAAACTTGTTTTGATCAATCTATTTATGAAAACCAAATCCAAACATAAAACGTGTGTGTTGTGCACTTGAGCATATCAACTATTCTTATCTTTACAAATAGATCTAAACACACAAAACTATGGATACCTAAGTCTTCTTGACGATCTTCATCTTCAAGTCGCTCGGTCCAAACTCCGTGATCCAACGAGCATGGCTATGAATGATCTTGACGCTCGGGCTCGGGAATCACCAAGTGAAGGCTTCCAAACTCCTATTTTTGAAGCAATCACCAAGTAATATCTTGCTAAATGATCTGAAACTAAAATCTCAAGATTATTAGTAAACATAACTACATGAGTTAATCACCATCAAAACTAGAAAGGAAGGCCTCCGGGCCAACAACCGTACCGTGAAGTTTTTAACTTTTGCCCCTCTCCCGGAGCCTTTACTGATTTATCGCTATGGCTTGGGTCATCCGGGCCTTGCCCGAATGCACCCTTTCTCCTTCCCGTAACACTTTGATCCGGTTCACGTCCCATTGCATTCTTCCTTGAAACTTCTCCTCGCGATGAGCTCCTATCCAAGCTTATCCCTGAAACTCTACTTCGAACTGAGTTTTTTTATTCAGCTTGTATAACCTACCACACTTATCTCCTTTCAGGATTACCCTGTCTTCTTGGTTAACTGTGACACGCTTTGTTGCACTTGGATCTGGCATCTTTCTTCGTCAAGCACCTCTCTGGATATTAGATTGTATCATACCTCTGGGACATACCGGACCGCCTCAGAGCACACACATCCATCTCTTTCTATAACCTTCACGTCCCAGTGTTAATGTCCTCGCAAGCTGAGCCTCCACTATTTTGATAGTCCCTTCATCCTTTGCAGCTAAGTAGTTGAACAGCTCTTTTTTAGAACATACATGAATTGTACTACTCGAATCAAATATCCAGTTTTTACCTTGAGAAGTGTTGTCTTTAACATAAGAAGTCGTTAATACTTAGTGTCTTCTACACCACTTGCTAAGTGTACCTCTGCAGCTTGCCCTTTCTTCTTCAGTCACTCTTACCGATGCTTGCAGTCATTCTCCTAATGATCTTCCCTATGACAAAAGTGACAGAATTTTGACAAACTCGGACCTTTCTTTCCTTCTCCTCTTCCTTTCCTTCTCGTGCCTTTTTCTAATCTCATTAGATAAGAAAGTTAATGTGACATCCTCCAAGATTAGAGTTTTCTTACCATAGAGCATGGTGGTAATGATGTGATCATATGACTGTAAAAGCGAACTTAAAAGTATCAACGCCTTGTTCTCCTCGTCGATCTTGACATCAACAACTAGAAGCTCGTTCATGACCTTGTTGAAGAAGTTTAAATACTTTAACACCGCTATCCCTTCGTTCGTGTGTAGCCCATATAGTTGTTTATTGAGATACAGCTTATTGGAGGGGATTTTTGTCATATATAATATTTCTAACCTTGACCATAATCCTGTAGCCATTTCTTCATCCATCACTTTGTACATCACCTCGTCTTCGAGACATAGTTTGATTGCGCTTGCTACCTTTATATCCATCTCCTCTCAATCCTCATCTGACGTACATGTAGGTTTTGATGACTTACCCTGCAAGGTCTTGTGAAGACCTTGTTGTATCAGCAACGCATTCACCCTCTTTTATCATAAACTGAAGTTTTATTTGCCATTGAACTTCTCGACCTCGAATTTTATCGTAGAACTTCCTATCTTTGACATATCATCCTTTCGTCAACCTTTAGCTCTGGCACCAATTGATGCGAAATTGATATGCTCTGATACCAATAGTTGTAACAAATCGACGCTCTATGACACCAATTGTTACTTCCGGGATCGACGTTTGCGGAATTTGACAATATGATGTACTTGCAAAAAAAGAACGGTTGTAAAGCAAACAAACAATACTTGACAAAAGACTAATAAAAATAACACGAGGATTTAAAATGGTTCGCCCAAACTTGACCTCTGTCCATAGGAAGAGAACTTGAGAGAGATTAATTAATAAACTTGATACAAAGAGATCTAACATTCCTCTTTATGCAACAAGAGTATTCACCTTCCCCTTAAATCTAGACTTAGATTACAAGAGTATACCTTCTCTCTATGCACCTTCACATTGCTCCTCTCTTTCTTGGTTCCCATGGTGTCCTCCATCTTTTTCTGTGCCTTCTTTGTTACCTTACAATGCTGGGTTACAATCTTTATTTATATGATTTTACAATACTAATCTTATTTGGACTATGAGATGATCTTGGCCATTGGATGCTTGAAGAATCTTGATCGATTTTATTAGGAGTTGATCTCTTTGATTTAAAAGAATAGTAAACCTTTTAATCTTTATAAATAAACCTTTATTGAATAGAAACTAAATCCTATCCGTACTCAACTAGAAAAGAAAACCTGCACTAAAAAAGAAAATTGATTCTCCTTCAGGAAATGCCTCGATTAGTCGACTTATCATAATGATTAGTCGACTAATCCCTTTCATTAGTTGATTTATAGATTCATAAGTTGACTGCTGCATAATACTTTCTCTCTGTATCTACCCTGATCGACTGCTAGTCGACTGATCTCGTATGTTAGTTGACTTATATATATAATATAAGTCGACTAACTCGCACCACTGGGTTTGCTCTTCTGTTTCAAGCCATCATCTTCTCCAACTCGATTGGGTCTTCTTGAACCATCATCTCTTTTTAAAAACAAGGCAAAATCCTAACAGATATAGCCTCCCACTTTTTTAGAGTAGCCACCTATATTGCACAAATACGACAATGTTTAAATGGACATGACACGTGGATATATCGCAAATTCTTAAAAACACACACGACATGTGTGTCCGACACGCGACAGGGCTCTATGACAGAAGTGTCTGTACTACATAGGTAGTCACAACATAAAAGTCCTTCTTGTACATTGTCCATGTCGATAGAATGACTAAGTCACTTGTTGGTAAGAATAGATCCTATGGGTTACCACCCTTATTTATAATTTCGAGAGGCATGAGGGTTGCATGGAGCAAATCAGTTCACTGATTGTTTTTGTTAGGCATTGTTCTATTTAAATAAGGTCTGGGGATTTCCAAACCCCAATTTCAGTAACTTCGTTTTGGTTTCCAAATAAGGCCCAGTTTCAGTAACATTTTTTTGAACTCAAAACTCTCCAAAATTCAGTTTGAGAAACTTAATCTTGTTCCTAAATTTGATCTAAAAAGTCATCTTTCGAACTTTTTCAATCTCTATCTTCTAAGCAAAATGAATATCTAAAAAGCTCAAAAAAGTGTCACTTCGGGCTCTTTAACTTTTCTTTTGTGAAAATAAATTAATATCGCTATAATTTTAGTAGTAAATAATAATATCAATTGTCGTGGTGCACGCGGATGTAACACCCAAATTAAATGCAGTAAATCTTTTTGTAACATAGCAAAAGCAACCCTACTGTAATATCCGGGACAAAACATGACAAAACTGTTTGAAAGTAACATCGATCATAATTTTTTCACATATAATTTACATAAACACTTGTCATAAGTCTTGAAGCACGCTTGTTACCAACAAACTAAACAATAAGAAATTATTGGTCGCCATTACTCATGACAAACGAAACATAAGTCCGAGTCCTACAAAACACACCGAGCATGGCTAATTGTACTACATACACAGGCAGCTTTCTAAAATAGATCTAAAATGTCCTCTTGAACTTTTCCAATCTCCTCTGTTGGAACTTATTTTGATGAAGACATTTGTGAAGCATTTCATTTGGAGCTCTATCACAAGACTAATCAAGAGTTCGTCATGATCAAGACTTCCCAAAGAGAGTTGATATGATGTGTATTGTAAATATGAAATAGCATGTCAAAAGCCTTGATGCACACACACATATCAGAGTCAATTAGTCGACTAATACCTCTTTCAAGTCGACTAACCCATAGTGTAGTCGACTTGACCAAATCCTAGTCGACTAATCCTGTGTCTCAATTTATACCCAACTCTCTGTTTGTCAATTAGTCGACTTGACAGTATGTGTAGTCGACTAATAGACCTTGTAGTCGACTAACCCTATTCCCATAGTCGACAAATCCCTGGCCTAGTCGACTTATAAAGAAGTTGCAGTCGACTTGGTTCAGTTATCCAGAAACCTGTCACTTGAACTTATCTTGACCTAGTCGACTAATACCCATTAGTAGTCAACTACTCATTGGAAATTTGCCTAGTATAGTCGACTAACTCAAAAGGCAAGTCGACTATAGGCAGTTTCTGACTGTTGGACAGTTTCTGTTATCTGGTCTTTTGTGCAACGTTTTCTAACGTTTTAAACTTTTGAATTGCACCTGTAACTACCCTAACTTACCCTAGAGTGCAGCTATATAAAGGGTTGTTAATCTAAAGGCCAAATACAATTCCTAATCTTCAGTTTTCTAGATCAAAAATTCTGCCAAATTCTGGTTTTCCTGAAAACTGATTTCCACTTCAGTTCTTCACCAAAGTCTAATTCCTTTGTGAAGTTCTCTGAAGTTTTCTCCTATACTAGACCTTATCCACGTTCACATATTGTACCTGTAAGATCACCTAGAGGGGGGGTGAATAGGTGATGGCTAATCTAATGGTCACTTATGAACAAATAATGCGGAATTAAAACTAAGATGACCAAATTAAAACTTCTTTTAATTAAACACTTATGTATAACTCAAGAGTGTTGCCGAATTCCCCTTGCGAGGCTCTGGACAAGCTCCTCTAGATTCCCTTGAATGGGTTGAGGTGCCGCGTTGGCTCTCTTGGTTGAATACTAGTGTTAACAACAATCCCAAGCAAGTATGTATATCAATTATGAGCACAAGGGAATATATCATGCATATATAAGATGAACACAATAAATTGAATGCAAGATATAAAATAGAGACAAAAAGAGAAAGAGAGTAAGAGTGAGCAATCGCAAACACAAAGGGTTTGTTTCGAGGTTCGAGCACACTTGCTCTACATCCCCGCCTTCGACACACGAAGGATTTCCACTATGCAAGATCCCCAACGGATCTCTCCTTGGTGCCGCAACACCTACAAGCTCTCGGACTCCCTTGTCCGTACACCACAAGCCCACCGGCTCAATGAGGGCGCACCTCAAACCACCGAGTTCACACAAGAACTCTACCACACGAGCACACTTGCCCGTCTCCTCAAAATACAATGGAAATCTCTTTGGTGATCTAACACTTGATCACCAATTACAAAAGCTCACTACAACACTTTCCTATAGGATAGATATGTCTATGGATGCTCAAGTGAAGTGTGAGAAATCAAGGAAAGAAAGCTATGGTGAAAAACACAAGAAATCACTTTTACACTCTCTTGATAAAATCCCTTTAAGATGGGAAGTATTTGCACTCAATTTTGTGGAGAAAACTCTTCTAAAAGTATCAGAAAAACTGGCTCAAGAGTCTCTAAAATCTTCTACCAAAAACAGTTGACAAGACCCCCTTTTATAGGCTGACAGAAAATAGAGCCGTTGGGGTTCTGTCAGAGCTACCGGTCGACCGGTCCGGTCGACCGGCAACGGTCAAAAATCCGACCGTTGCAGCCTCCGGTCGACCGGCCCGGTCGACCGCGCAACTGGAGAAGAGAGAAAACTCTCTGTCGGTCGACCGGTCCGGTCGACCGATACTTCCCGAGAGCAAAGCTCTCTGAAGCGGTCGACCGGTCCGGTCGACCGTCCTCCAGTGCACACAGGCGTGCACGTCGTGCACGTCCGGTCGACCGACCCGGTCGACCGGCCTCTGTCAGTTCTGAAAAATCAGAACTGCCAGAACCTGAAAATTTGGGATTTAAGGATAGGTCTTTTAGGCTTGATAAAAATCCCATAAATACTTAGAAATTCTACAAAAATAGTTTTTATGATATAGAAACATGCTTGCACAAAATCAAGGCATGTTATTGAAGATTTGACTATTTTTGTAACTTGGAAATATTGGCTCATAATAAAAACTGTTTTTCTAAAACAACATGTTTTTCCAAATTTCCATCAAATACAAAAACAAGATACACTTTAAAGCATAGTGTGTGTGGATATGATCCACTACACAATCAAGATGACATATCTAGTTTTTGACATAAAGCACTAAACTTGGTTTTGAAATATCAACATGTTTTTCCAAACTTTCATCAAATACAAAAACAAGATATACTATAAAAGCATAGTGTGTATGGATATGATCCATTACACAATCAAGAAGAAATATCTAGTTTTTGACAATAGGCTCTAAGCATGGTTTTGGATATAAGATATGTAAACTATGAAATACCAAAAACCAAATTGTATTTTATCACAAATAAAAATCTTTTCTTAACTAGGAAAATCTTTTATGAAAATCATTCTATCAAGAGTGTGTGTGTGATATGAACTTGAGCAATCCACCAATCTATTCTATCCTTTACATTTTAACTAAAACAAATAAAAATCTTATACCTAGATACATGTCTTCATCCTCTTGAAGTCTTCACTTGAAGGCTTCTCATCTTCTTGACTTGGTCCAAATGCAATCCACCGAGCTCATCTCTAGATGTGTTCTTGATGCATAGGCTCGTGAATCAACCGGTGCTAGCTTCCAACTTGTCTTTAAATCCTTTGTTGAAGCTCCACACCTACTAAGATCTTGATAAGGAATCTGTCACTAATTAAACACAAGATCATTAGTAATCATAACTTCATGAGTTGATCATCATCAAAACTAGGGTGATAGGCCTTTGGGCCAACAATCTCCCCCTTTTTGATGATGACAAAACTCATGACGTTATATATGCATGGATTAAAGTAAAGCTTCAAAGAAGCTCCCCCTTAACTCATGCATACAAAATAAATAATAAATATGATCATGAAGCACATGAATATGGATGCAAATATGGAGATGCAACAAGCATAAATCAAAATCTTTTTACTCCTATTTGCATAAATCAAAACACATATGCATAAATACAAATCTTAATTCCCCTTAAGTAAGAAGGACAAATACTTCTCCCCCTTAAGCAAGGAAATCATGCATATATATCAAAACAAAACACAAATACTTCTCCCCCTTTTTGTCAATCATCAACAAAGGGTTCAAAGTAAAATCAAATCAACAAATTTTCTCCCCCATTATGTCAAAAATAAAGAAGTCTAGGAGGGGCAATACAAATCAAAAATTTTGAATTTTTCTCATCAAAACAAAATCATTAATTCTATTTTATCAAAACAAATTTTGAATTTTCTCTTTGATATCAAATAAAAAATATTGATACCATTTTAAAATCTAATGCATAAGCTTGAAAAATAAGATTTGAATTAAGCTTAGCATTAACAACACATGAAGAATTCGAACTAGTTAAATGAGAGTGTTTAACAACTAGTACGAAATCCTTCTATCAAGGAATAAATCTAAGGATTTTCATGAAATAGCAATGAAACACAAAACACTCAAACACTCTAATCTATAAAGTCCAAATAGTTTCAAAAGAAGTGAGTGTACTAATGTTATGTGAAACATGGCATCATGAAAATGGCAATAAGGTACAATATTCCTTAGAAAATCATAAACATCAAAATCATCTCACATTTTTTTATTAAATCATTGAAAACAAAATCTATATGTCAAGATATATGTATGTTTTGACAATACATGAAATATACATACATATCTCTTAAACTCAAGTGAGTCTATATGAATGGATTTGCATTGAAGGCAAAAGACTCAAGAGTTATACATGTATATTTTAAGGTTTGACAAAATACACATATACATGAAATAAAAGGCACATGATCATAAATCAAATCCAAAAGGTGAACATAAGTTTAAATATGTATGAATCATCAACACTAAGCAATACAAGTACATTTCAAGGGTTCAAATAAGCATTTAAGCACACTTACTAATAGATCTTTTGAGGCCCATGATATGTTCAAGTATAAATCCTAGTGTTGACAAAAACTAACATATAAACTAATATTCAAATCATGAAGCATTAAATTTTAAGAAAAATTGAATCATGTAACAATCTCAAAAACTATTTGAAGAATACATAACTAGTATAAATTGTTTTTGAAAACTAGTTAAAGATCCTTCAAATATGTCAAATCATATGTTTTTCATGAATAAGACTAAGTACATAAAAAATCCAAGCACTCATAGTCCATAAAGCTCATAAATATATTTTTGAATAAAAGATGAGTGTTCAAAGGTTATGTAAATAGCATTTTCATGAAAGTAGTCATTCAAGCTCAAAAAGATCATAAATCACATTTTGTTTTACACATGTTTTAATCTTTAATACAAATCAAAAACATGAAAAATCATCAATTTTTTTATTATTTATTTAAAATACTAATCTTCATGGTATATGTATGATTTATCCAATTCTAACAATATGCATACATATCCCAAATCTAAAAGAGTCCAATATATATTGCATGAAGGCAAATGACTCAAGGGTATACATGTATATTTATTAGATTTGAATTAAACACACATATACATGAAGTAAAATCAAAGATAGGCATAACAAGTATAAATGACCGAATCATCAAAACTAGCCTATACACATGCATATAGTGGATACAAATGAGCATGAAGTCCAAATATATATGAGTCAATTGTAGTTCACTATACATATATGTATAAATGCAAGTTTTGACGCATTCTACATTTAAGCATGTAAATGCCACGTGAAGCACATAAAATCTTAAAACATGAACATGCTATGAATGATATTATGAAAATAAAAGCATGTACATAAATAAAATAGGAGTTTAGAAATTGTTACCAACTCCAAAGCTCCTAGCATGGTGGTTGATCCACCAAAGCTCCTTGATAGCGATGCAACCCAAAAGTATATCCATCATGTCCAAGTGCATCCACTACCAAGGTACCATCCCTCTCACGTTTTGTGAGAGCCCTCACCTACATCACAAGCAAAAGGTGGGGGTTTTGGTACCCATATTTTCTTGGGTCCTTTGATGTTAGTCTTGTTGTAAGGCACCCAAAAATTCTTATTCTTGGCAAAATTGAAATGACCTAATCTATCATAACAATATTTTCTTAAATGGCCTTTGCGGCCACAATGTGTACAAACGTACACCTTAGTATGCTTATGTGTAGGAGTGTGATCATGTTGTGCAACATAAGCATGAGCATGATGATGTGCATGAGAGGAAGGAGTTTGTTTCTTTGAAAACAAGGACTCCAATTTAGAATGATTGAATGCACAAGAGTTCAAGGTTGAACTCAAATTATTCATTTTATTTTTCAAATCTTTAATCTCATTAGTGGTGGCATGTAAAGCATGATGAGATATATGATCATTTTTCTTTTTCTTTTGAAAAACATTATCCTTTTCTTTTTCAACAAATTTTCTTTTTAAAGATTTATTTTCTTGAAAAACGATTTCCTTTTGTTTTTCCACCAAATCAATCTTATCCTTCAAAATAGTGTTCCCTTCACATAAATCATTTAATTTTGAAAATAAGGAAACATTCTCATTTTTCAAAACTTTATTTTCTTTTTCTAAACATGCAAGTTTATCTCTAAAAGAATCATTTTCTACATGCATGCAATCAATGTTCTTTTTCAAATTCTTGTTATCTTTTTCCAAGCATGCAATGTTATCTCTAAAAGAGTCATGTTCTACATGCATGCAAGCAATATCCTTTTTCAAATTTTTATTTTCCTTTTTAATTATGTGATTGGTAGTCAAAAGTGCATTTTTATCATCATATTTACCATCACATTTTCATATTTATTCATTTAATTCTGCACATTTATTAATAATTTGTAATTTATTGTGTGCAGGCCTCGAATAATTATTTTTATAATAAATAAAGCCTAATGAAGCCCAAAAGCCCATATTTGAAGCCCAAGAGTAAAAGTGCAAATATCAATTGTCAAAGTGCAATTATGCAAGGGCTAAAGTTGCAATTATTAAAGATGAGGGAAGGATAGAATTCTACCCAACCCTAAACTCTTGCAGGATGAGGATAAAAGCCAAAGAGAGTGCAAAGATAAAAATTCAAAGAATTCGGATTCAGACTGTACACGTTTTAGTGTTTAAATCATAACTTTTGCTACAGTTATGCAAATCCGATGATTCAAGATGCTCCAGAAAGAAGACTTGAAGACCTACAACTCTTATGTTAATCAAACTTTCCAATTCAATCCGTAGATAAGCTGATTTTGGCGATCAACATGATAAGAAGTTGCAGGACAGATTTGAATTTCTGGAGATAAGATCTTTTTGGGAGAGTTGTACTAGGACTCTACATCTTCCAACACCTATAAATATCCCTGCAGATGCAACACAGAGAGTACACGGTCCAGCGTCCAGCAAAGGGCCAAAGTTAGGGTTTTTAGGTTTTCTTTCCACCTTTGTATATTTTTTATTTTTCTTTTTGTAAACCGAGAGAAGAGGATGTTCTCATGGAGGAAGGAGATCTACTTGTACTGAGGGTGACAATCGGTGTAAGTTTTGCTTTTCCACCATTGTTAAATAAATCAACTCGAGGTTCGTTTTATTCTTTTTATTTTTATTCTTGTGTTATTGTTTCTCTAGTTTTGTTTAATCTCTGTTCTTCTATTTTTATTTTATGTGATTGTTTCTTTCTCCGATGACTTGCAAACCGTGAGAACTTGACGCTTCGAGAATACCTAGCCGAAGAAGGAACCTTGATGGCCTATGGCGATGAACAGGTCTTTATAGTTGCTTTTTATTCCCTAGTTGCTTTTTATTCCATAGTTAAGAAGGCGGACGATCCTATATGCCATGCTTGTACGCCTTCTAAGAAAAGGTAAATCATCGCAACGGTTCAAACGGTAAGCAGACTGAAGAGGTAATCTTTCTTTCTTTTCTTCCTTTAGTTTAGATCCACATCTTCCTAAATTCTTCTTTTCCACTTCACTGTAAATACCACCCATTGTAAATACCATCGTGACTAACAAAATAACTAAAAAAGATAAATTTTTAGAGAAACTTGCTTAACGCTTCCATCGCAGTCCCTCCCTGAGGATCACGACCCGCATAGCCCTGCTACCGCGGATTAGAACTGAGACTTGCACATCTATTCTTAAAACTAACATATAATATTTTGTGTGCAGGAAAAATCAGTCAACATCTATTTATTCTCTAATGTCTTGCCCACCATGAGATCCAACTGCTTCGAGAATACCTAGCCGAAGAAGGAACCTTGACGGCCCAATGGCGATGAACAGGTCTTCATAGCTTGTTATTCATTTCGTAGAGTAGATTAAGAAGGCGGACGATCCCATAAGCCGTGCTTGTACACCTTCCAAGAAAAGGGAAATCATCGCAACGGTTCAAACGGCAAGCAGACTAAAGAGATAAGTTTTCTTTCTTTTCTTTTCTTTTCTTTTTGTAGATTAAATACAACTCATCTCCATATTCTTTTCTACCACCCATTGTAAATACCACTTCCTTTCTAACTTAACAAATAAAAATAAAAACTTTAGAGAAACTTGCTTAACGCTTCCATCGCAGTCCCTCCTTGAGGATCACGACCCGCATAGCCCTGCTACCGCGGATTAGAACTGAAACTTGCACATCTATTTTTAAAACTAAAATACCATCTTTTGTGTGCAGGAAAACTCAGTCAACAAATTGGCGCCGTTGCCGGGGAGGGACGGTAAGTTTATCTCTAAAACAAAATTTTAATTTTTAACTAATTCTTTATTCTTTTCTGTTTGCAGGTTTGGAGAACAGGAAACAGAAACAGAGCAGCAGTAAGGACATACAGCAACCCAGTGCCTCTGCCCTCGAAGGCAGAGCACGAGGGCCTGCAAGTTTGCCGCGGAAACGCGGCCAGAGCCGCGGATCCGCGGCAAGTGCAGTGAACTACTAATTCAGTTTTTTGCAGATTGCTGAAATTTGAGATTACTGCTTACTGCTCTATTCTGTTTTGTTCTGTGATATACCTGTAAATTGCTAATAATTCAACAGTAAATCATTGGTTGTTAAAAATAAAAATTGATTAGACGTTTGCATATTAGGCACGTGTCTTTTCAATTATTTTTATTTACTGTTGAAGAGTGCTGGAGGAGCAAGGTACGTACACATTGCATGTAGAATAGGATTCATCTCTTGGTTGATTTTCTGCTTTGAGTGATTCTTATCTATTTATCTTGTACACTTGCACTAATTCATCTTAAGGGCATAACCCATTAACAAGATAAGGTGGGGATTTCATCACCCTTCCTTAGCCCAAAAATCATATCCCAAGCACTCACTAACCCAAGCCTAACTTAAAAATTAGTAGACATTGGCCCTAGGGACATCTCGGACTCAATAGGAGATTATCCTAAGGGGGAACAGTGCTGGAAGTTGACTCTTGTCAAATCAGTGTCTAGGAAAGGGATTGAGGGCCGAAAGCCCGAAGATTGGTGGTTATTTAATTAAGGAACGTCTTTGACGGAAAACTTCCCACCACTCTTGCCCTGACCTGGCTGATTAACTCGTGGTCAAAGTCTGCACCCTACCTCCCGTGGACAGTCTAACCAGTTAGGAGTCGTCTAGGTCTAGGTCTACCCTAACTTAGGTTAGAAATTTTTCTTTTTTGTTTGTTTTTTTCTTTTGATTGTGATTGTGTGATATGGCCTATAACAACAATTTTTTCAATTTTAATGAGGATCCATATTACACACCAACCTCTTATTCGGATATTACCAACCCGGCATATCATAACTTTGACCAACCTAGTGTGCCAGATTGGTCTTATCCGAATCATTACATGCCCCAGTCCCAATACTATGAACAAGATTGGAATAATCATCACTACTCTTCACAGAGTCAATGGGGATTCAATACCCCTGAGCCATATGGTCAACCACCTGTTCAACCAGTATCTTCATATACGTCTTCTCCCACATCACCAAGGTTTCAGTCCACCATTGATCTATTTGATGGGTTAGAAGAAAAAGTGGATCGGTTGCAAGATATAATGAATGATCAAATTTCTAGACTTTCAAACATTCTTGAGCGAACCAACCAAGTTGATAGGAACCAAGAATCATTCTATCTAGAAGACCTTGATCAAAATTCAATTTCATCACATCAATATGAACTTGCTCAACCCCAATCCTTGGACAAGTTGGCTAGTTTTAATTTCAATGAGATTGAATTAGATTGTGAATGTGAACCCGATCCCCAACTTTGCGATTCAGTTTCCATCTTCGAATCTATGTTGACTCCAGTATCCTTACCCAATTTGGACCAATTTTCTGAGCCAACATTTATTCCCATACCCATAGATCATGAAATTGAATCACCCATTTTTGATGATCATATTGAACTTGACCAATTGTGCAATTTTGAAAGTCCCATAGAAAAATTGGCAAGTTCCCATTTTTATGAGATTGAAACTAATGAGATATGTGACCTAGATTCCCAAATCTATGATCAAGTTCAAATTCCCGAATCATTATTGACTCCTGTTTTGTTACCCGACTTAGGTAATATTTTAGAGTCAGTTTTGATTCCCACACCTATCATTCCTGAACTTGAATCACCAACATTGAGTCACATTCCATTGTGGGAAAATGATTGTAGACTTGAGTTTCAATTTCTTGACTTGGACCCACTTCTTGATCCTAGCCCGACTCCTGAACCTTTACTTGATTTGAGTTTCTTTCCTGAGTCGGTATTAGATCCTGAACCTATCATTCTTGAGTCCAAGTCAACCATTTTACCAAGTCACATTCTTTTGTTGGACATAGGTATAGACCATGACTCTGTGATGATTTTCCAGGACTGGTCATGTAAAGGGAGTAAGTTTCACGAGAGGATCTTCCATGATCCTATTCATTCTGGGGACTGTAAATATGTAAATAAAAAAGAGGTCAATAAAGGTAGGTCCCGTGAACTACCACGTTATCTTGTTTGGGCCGCATTTCGTGGACCAATTAGACCACCACCGGAACCACCCCCTAAGGTAATTTTCCGCCTTCCCTTGTTCTTTTTCATGCATATATGCATTCATTTCATACATTGAGGACAATGCATGAGATAAGTGTGGGGGTGGGCTTTACTAACATACTAACATAAGTAGACACTAACAAAATTTGCTAATAAAAAAAAATTTAAAAAAAAAATGTTATAAAAAGGAAATATTTTGACTTATTTTTTGAAAGAAATCTAAGTTAGTTTTAAGGATTAGGAAAATCATGATTAGGATTTCTAAAAACTTGGTTAAAATAAATAAATTGTTTAAATTTTTAGGTATAGGAGAGAAATTGAATAAGTAATTAGTCTTGATTTTTACCTTAATGAAATATGCATACCAAATGCATATCTAGGATTCTAAGACAAAGACCTTGTGCCTCATATAAAAAAAAAAAAAAAAAAAAATTACCAATTAAGCTGGATACATGTGCCTCAAGAAGCATAAGTATTCACGCCTAAAGGTGAGTTCTAAATAAAAATAAAGTCCTTAGTTTTGTGGCCTAGTTCATTCGAATTTGAGTCCGCGGGGTGTTTTCTCACCTGGTGCCCTAAAGCCGACCGGTTTGGGAGCCACCGACTTTAAGTTCGTTACATGGGTGGATTAGAAAGCCTAAGAAGACTAAGAAATATAAAATATGTATTAACACATCTAATAATCAATTAGTTAGGTATGAGGGCCTCAAGAAGCCTTGATGCTTACACGAAAGAAAATTAGATGCGTTATACATATTAAAAAAAATATATATAAATAAAAAAAAAGAAAAAAAAAGAAAAAGAAAAAAATATATATATAGAGGCATGAGAGTCCAAGTTAAGGAATTCCTAGTATAAATTCATAAGGATGCATATGATTTTTGGTAACGAAAAAGACTATATTAGAAGTTCAATTTTTACCCTTACCTAAAATGAATAACAATTGACTTTATAAAGACTAGGTTTGAAGAATGAATAAAAATGATAATCCTAAAACTTATAGACTACTTAGTCTCTTCAAATATAATTCAAATATTTTTCTTTTTATGGATTTTGTGGGTGCAATCCGCTGAAAACCCTCACGAGACAACACTCGTCCTCTAGGGTAACCTAGAGGTTTAACGGCTTGTTGCACGTGCTAAGTGCAATCGTGATTCCTACGAAAGTGAGTTAGGTTAGATTAACTTTTCTTTTCTTTTTCTTTTCTTTGTTTTTACTCGAGGACGAGCAAAAAGATAAGTGTGGGGGTGTGATTGGTAGTCAAAAGTGCATTTTTATCATCATATTTATCATCACATTTTCATATTTATTCATTTAATTCTGCACATTTATTAATAATTTGTAATTTATTGTGTGCAGGCCTCGAATAATTATTTTTATAATAAATAAAGCCTAATGAAGCCCAAAAGCCCATATTTGAAGCCCAAGAGTAAAAGTACAAATATCAATTGTCAAAGTGCAATTATGCAAGGGCTAAAGTTGCAATTATTAAAGATGAGGGAAGGATAGAATTCTACCCAACCCTAAACTCTTGCAGGATGAGGATAAAAGCCAAAGAGAGTGCAAAGATAAAAATTCAAAGAATTCGGATTCAGACTGTACACGTTTTAGTGTTTAAATCATAACTTTTGCTACAGTTATGCAAATCCGATGATTCAAGATGCTCCAGAAAGAAGACTTGAAGACCTACAACTCTTATGTTGATCAAACTTTCCAATTCAATCCGTAGATAAGCTGATTTCGGCGATCAACATGATAAGAAGTTGCAGGACAGATTTGAATTTCTGGAGATAAGATCTTTTTGGGAGAGTTGTACTAGGACTCTACATCTTCCAACACCTATAAATATCCCTGCAGATGCAACACAGAGAGTACACAGTCCAGAGAAGAGCCAAGGGCCAAAGTTAGGGTTTTTAGGTTTTCTTTCCACCTTTGTATATTTTTTTTTATTTTCTTTTTGTAAAAGCTGAGAGGAGATGATGTATTCATGGAGGAAGGGGTCTGCTTGTACTGATGGTGACAGTCGGTGTAAGTGTTATTTTTCCACCATTGTTTAATAATCGAATCAAGGCTTGTTTTATTTTATTCTTGTATTATTCTAGTTTCTTTTATTCTTATTTTAATCTTGTATCTACTTTCTTCTATTTGTTCTCTAATGTCTTGCCCACCATGAGATCCAACTGCTTCGAGAATACCTAGCCGAAGAAGGAACCTTGACGGCCCAATGGCGATGAACAGGTCTTGAACAGGTCTTCATAGCTTGTTATTCATTTCGTAGAGTAGATTAAGAAGGCGGACGATCCCATAAGCCGTGCTTGTACACCTTCCAAGAAAAGGGAAATCATCGCAACGGTTCAAACGGCAAGCAGACTAAAGAGATAAGTTTTCTTTCTTTTTCTTTTCTTTTCTTTTTTGTAGATTAAATACAACTCATCTCCATATTCTTTTCTACCACCCATTGTAAATACCACTTCCTTTCTAACTTAACAAATAAAAATAAAAACTTTAGAGAAACTTGCTTAACGCTTCCATCGCAGTCCCTCCTTGAGGATCACGACCCGCATAGCCCTGCTACCGCGGATTAGAACTGAAACTTGCACATCTATTTTTAAAACTAAAATACCATCTTTTGTGTGCAGGAAAACTCAGTCAACATTATGTCATATCTCTCAAGCAATAATTGGCAAAATGAATTTAGCTCATCATATGACATAGTAGCATCCTCATCCTCGGATTCGGAAGTTACCTCAAGGGGGTTATCCCCTTGGACCATGTAGCACTTGTTGGAGGTGTCGCTTCCAACATCCGAATCGCTCCCGGCATAATATAGATCCTTTTCGCCAAGGGAGGTGATGATGTTCCAAGCTACAAAAGCCGATTCAATGTTAGAAACCCTAGATAAATAATCATCATTTAGGGTACATTTAAGAGCATGAAGGGCTTTTGCATTAGCCTCAATGTTCTTACCATTTAAGCAATATTCTTTATTAGTTGTGGCAAGATATACACTAAGGCCAAGTCCTTTGAGGAACAAAGACATCTTAACCTTCCAAATTTGGATGTTAAGAATGTCAAAGGTGGGTGGTGACATGAAGTCCATAGTGTGTGTACAAATCTTGTGATTAGCCTAAAAATGAGGATCTTTAACTCTAGGTTATTAGACCTAATATCAAGAGCACTTGGCTCTGATACCAATTGTAAGATCACCTAGAGGGGGGGTGAATAGGTGATGGCTAATCTAATGGTCACTTATGAACAAATAATGCGGAATTAAAACTAAGATGACCAAATTAAAACTTCTTTTAATTAAACACTTATGTATAACTCAAGAGTGTTGCCGAATTCCCCTTGCGAGGCTCTGGACAAGCTCCTCTAGATTCCCCTTGAATGGGTTGAGGTGCCGCGTTGGCTCTCTTGGTTGAATACTAGTGTTAACAACAATCCCAAGCAAGTATGTATATCAATTATGAGCACAAGGGAATATATCATGCATATATAAGATGAACACAATAAATTGAATGCAAGATATAAAATAGAGACAAAAAGAGAAAGAGAGCAAGAGTGAGCAATCGCAAACACAAAGGGTTTGTTTCGAGGTTCGAGCACACTTGCTCTACATCCCCGCCTTCGACACACGAAGGATTTCCACTATGCAAGATCCCCAACGGATCTCTCCTTGGTGCCGCAACACCTACAAACTCTCGGACTCCCTTGTCCGTACACCACAAGCCCACCGGCTCAATGAGGGCGCACCTCAAACCACCGAGTTCACACAAGAACTCTACCACACGAGCACACTTGCCCGTCTCCTCAAAATACAATGGAAATCTCTTTGGTGATCTAACACTTGATCACCAATTACAAAAGCTCACTACAACACTTTCCTATAGGATAGATATGTCTATGGATGCTCAAGTGAAGTGTGAGAAATCAAGGAAAGAAAGCTATGGTGAAAAACACAAGAAATCACTTTTACACTCTCTTGATAAAATCCCTTTAAGATGGGAAGTATTTGCACTCAATTTTGTGGAGAAAACTCTTCTAAAAGTATCAGAAAAACTGGCTCAAGAGTCTCTAAAATCTTCTACCAAAAACAGTTGACAAGACCCCCTTTTATAGGCTGACAGAAAATAGAGCCGTTGGGGTTCTGTCAGAGCTACCGGTCGACCGGTCCGGTCGACCAGCAACGGTCAAAAATCCGACCGTTGCAGCCTCCGGTCGACCGGCCCGGTCGACCGCGCAACTGGAGAAGAGAGAAAACTCTCTGTCGGTCGACCGGTCCGGTCGACCGATACTTCCCGAGAGCAAAGCTCTCTGAAGCGGTCGACCGGTCCGGTCGACCGTCCTCCAGTGCACACAGGCGTGCACGTCGTGCACGTCCGGTCGACCGACCCGGTCGACCGGCCTCTGTCAGTTCTGAAAAATCAGAACTGCCAGAACCTGAAAATTTGGGATTTAAGGATAGGTCTTTTAGGCTTGATAAAAATCCCATAAATACTTAGAAATTCTACAAAAATAGTTTTTATGATATAGAAACATGCTTGCACAAAATCAAGGCATGTTATTGAAGATTTGACTATTTTTGTAACTTGGAAATATTGGCTCATAATAAAAACTGTTTTTCTAAAACAACATGTTTTTCCAAATTTCCATCAAATACAAAAACAAGATACACTTTAAAGCATAGTGTGTGTGGATATGATCCACTACACAATCAAGATGACATATCTAGTTTTTGACATAAAGCACTAAACTTGGTTTTGAAATATCAACATGTTTTTCCAAACTTTCATCAAATACAAAAACAAGATATACTATAAAAGCATAGTGTGTATGGATATGATCCATTACACAATCAAGAAGAAATATCTAGTTTTTGACAATAGGCTCTAAGCATGGTTTTGGATATAAGATATGTAAACTATGAAATACCAAAAACCAAATTGTATTTTATCACAAATAAAAATCTTTTCTTAACTAGGAAAATCTTTTATGAAAATCATTCTATCAAGAGTGTGTGTGTGATATGAACTTGAGCAATCCACCAATCTATTCTATCCTTTACATTTTAACTAAAACAAATAAAAATCTTATACCTAGACACAAGTCTTCATCCTCTTGAAGTCTTCACTTGAAGGCTTCTCATCTTCTTGACTTGGTCCAAATGCAATCCACCGAGCTCATCTCTGATGTGTTCTTGATGCATAGGCTCGTGAATCAACCGGTGCTAGCTTCCAACTTGTCTTTAAATCCTTTGTTGAAGCTCCACACCTACTAAGATCTTGATAAGGAATCTGTCACTAATTAAACACAAGATCATTAGTAATCATAACTTCATGAGTTGATCATCATCAAAACTAGGGTGATAGGCCTTTGGGCCAACAGTACCAAGGCTTATAGGAAGTGTTGTAATTGTTGGCCCAAAGGCCTTCCACCCTAGTTTTGATGATGATTAACTCATATAGTTATGTTTACTAATAATCTTGTGTTTTAAGTTTCAAATCATTAGCAAGATATTAGTTGGTGATTGCTTCAGAAAGATGAGTTTGGAAGCCTTCACTTGGTGATTCCCGTGCTCGAGCATCAAGATCATACCTTTGCACTCGGTGGATCACGTTTGGGATTAAGTCTACTTGAAGATGGAGATCATCAAGAAGACTTAGGTATCCTAGTTTAGTTTAGTGTGTTTAGATCCATTTGTAAAGCATAGTATAGTTGATATGCTCAAGTGCACATAACACATAAGTTTTATGTTTGGATATTGGTTTTTCGGTTTTTTAGTTTAACTGATATGTGTTTTTATAAATAGATTGATCAAAACAAGTTTACATAGTTTATATGTATAATAGATGTATTCTAGTTATACATACATGATTAAACATCTTAAACAAACTTATTTTGACTATCCTATTCATGTATAGAAAAATCAAGTTTGATAAAATACAAGTGTTGGTTTTGATAAAATTTGCAAGACACAAAAATGATTTGAATATGTTGATATATATCTTGAAATTTTTATCACAAGTTTGTGTTTCAATACTAAATATTAAAACAAAATTTATGGAATTTTAAAAGAGATAAAAGATTTTTATAAAATATTTTTACCCAGTGTTTCTGACCCAGGTTTGTGCTGACAGGCCAGGTCGGTCGACCCGGACGGTCGACCGCACCATGGGCCGGTCGACCCATGCGGTCGACCGACGTGCACAGACTTGTGCACGTCTGACAGACACAAGCTCGGTCGACTGTCCGGGTCGACCGGGTCTGAGAGCTCTGCTCTCTGTTTGTTTGGGTCGACCGGGCGATCGACCGTGTTTGCCGAACGATCACTTTTCTGACCGTTGGCGGTCGGCCGGGCCGGCCGACCGGTAGCCTGTCAGGCTGCCAGCTCAGCCTAACGGCTAGTTTTCTGATGGGCCTATATAAACCCCATTTCTTTGGGATTTTGGCTAAGTTTTTTAGAGCTAATTTTTTTCCTACTCTCTGGTTTAAAAAGAAGTTTTTAAAAGAGTTTAAGTGCCAAAAAGAATTCATCTTATTTGTTTTAGAGTTTTTGAAAAATCAAAGAAAATAGAATTTTGGGAGATTTGGTTTGTTCTTCACTTATATCTTTTATCAAGAGTTTTCCCAAGTATTTTTCTTTGAGTTTTTGTTTTCAAAACTCTAGTTTTTTTCACACTTGAGCTATATCTTCTATTAATCTATTAGGATCTTGTTTTGTGGAAAAGAGAAAAGAAAGAGAGTTTGTGGTCTTTGTAGCCACTTGTTGTAAAACCCTTGCTTTGATTGGGTTGCTCCCTCTTCGGTAGAGGTTGAGGATTGTGGTTTACTCCCTCTAGTGAGAGGTGGAGTTGGTTGTTGTTTGCTCCCTCTAGTGAGAGGTGGAGTTGGTTTGTAAACCCTCTTCGGTAGAGGTGTTGTGGTTGTTGTATTGGCTACGGGCCTACCCCTCGGTTGTGAGGTGGTGTTTGTATTGAGAGAGGAGTTTGGTACTTGTGTTGTAACAAATCCTCTTCGGTAGAGGTTCCCTCAGTGGGAGATAGTGGATTGGAAATCCTGCACGGTGGTGTAGGCGGGGATGTAGAGCTGGGTGCTCGAACCTCGAAACATATCTTGGCCTTAGCGTTTGATCCATTGTCTCTCAACTCTCTCTATTTGTTTTGTGCATATCATTATTCATATTGTCATAACATTCATATTTGCTTGTGTTGTACCTTGCATATTTCATATTGCTATATCTTGTATATGCTTGGTTGTTTGTGTGTGCCTCACTTATACTTAACCACAAGAGCTTCACATAGCACCTCAACCCATTCAAGGGGAATCAAGAGGAGTTAGTCCAGAGCCCTTCACGGGGAATTCGGCTACACTTGTGTATTGTATTAAGTGTGTTGCAATAATTTACATTAGCTTCCGCATTTAGCGCATTTAGTTTCTAGATTAGCAAGTACACCTATTCACCCCCCTCTAGGTGTGCTTTTCAATTGGTATCAGAGCCAAGTGCTCTGATTTTGGGTCTAACAACCTAGAGTTAAAGATCCTCATTTTAGGCTAATCTTGTTTGCATTTGCTTGTTTGCACACACATATAGTTTACCATGGACTTCATGACCCCACCTAGTTTTGACCCTTCCAATATTCTTGTTTGGAAGACTAAGATGTCCATTTACCTCCAAACCCTAGGCTTGCATGTTTTCCTTGCGGCTACCAAGAAGTGCTATCTTGGAGATCGCAATCATATAGGGGCCAATGCACAAGCCCTTGAGGCCATTAGAAGCACGCTTTCAAAAGAATATCTTATGCATGTTTCTAACCTTGATTCCGCTTTTGCAGTGTGGAACAAGTTGACAACAACCACCACCTCCAAGCTTCCAACGCCTATCCAACAAGAAGAGGAATCTAGTGGAGACTCCAAGTCACAATGCTTAATGGTCCAAGGGATTGACTCCCTTGAGGTACTTTCGGAACCCCACTTAGATTGTAATGATAGTGCTAGTTCTTCATATAATGAGAATATTGATCCCCATGCTTTAAATGAAGAACTATCTATTGTTTGTGAAAAGCTAATAGAAAAATATAATATTTTGAAAAAGAAAAGTCTAGGAATTGTTAATGAAAATAAAAGTTTACATTCTAAACTTAACATTGTTTTGCAAGAGAAGGAAGAGGTTTCTAGTGAATGTGACTCACTTAGATCTCAACTTGATCTTGCCTTAAAAGAAAATAAATTTTAAAATCTAAAAATGATTGTGATAATGTTTTAAAAAACAATGAGGTTTTATCTTCAAAAGTAGATTCTACTTTAAGAGATAACAATATTTTGAAAAATGAAATTGATTTTATCTCAAAAGAATTAGAAATTTGTTTAAGTAAAAATAGATCTTTGAAAAATGATATTGTTTCCCATGTTTGTCATACTAGGGTAGTTTCACCTAGATCACCCCTTGCATCTCCACTTCTTCTTTAATTAACAATGATATATCTTTGCTTAAGAAGAGTGTTGATTGTTTGGGCTCCACTTTGAGCCAATGTGTTGGGGCCATACACGTTTGGAAACTTTGTTTCGAAAGAAACAAATTCCATCTATTCATTCTCACCCTCCATGGCATACACATGCTCCTCACGGACACTCTCATCACATGTATGCTTATGTGTACACTTGTACACATTGTGGACGTATGGGCCACCTTGCTAAATTTTGCTATGATAGAATACATGTTGAGAATTTAGCAAATAAGTTGTTTGGGTTAGAGAAGGTACTAACCCCCATGGACCCAAAAGAGTATGGGTACCAAAGACCACCCCTAAAGTCTTTGATGTAGGTGTGGGCTCTCACATGACGTGAGAGTAGCGGTACCTTGGAGTGGATGCGTTCCGTACTTAAAGGATATTATTTGGATGCATCACTTTCAAGGGAGGTTTGGTGGAGATGACCACCATGTTTTTGGAGACAAGAAAAGTTGCCTTCTAGGTTTTGGTAACGATTCCTAACTCCTAATTATTACTTACATGCTTTTCATGATCATTGTTTATAGCATGTTTCATTGTTTAGTGATTAGTATGAAAATGCCATGATAATTAGATTCTTGACATACATGTATAGTATTTGAGACACCCATGTTTAATATGGATTATTATTTTGTGTTCTCGTATTTGATTAGCTATCATGTACATCATAAATCTAATAACATGTGGATATTCATAATAATCATGTTTATATTTATCATGTTTACGACACTAGTATAAATCCTAGTCTAAATGATTTGTGTTTTGCTTTATGTCTTGATTACATGTTTAGATGTTAGTTTTCATTAAAACTAGAAGATTTATAATTGTACATATAGTAGGCCACAAATAAATCTATATATGTCTGGGCTTGATTGCTTATTTGAACCCATTAGATGTGCTAGTATAGTCTAGTTTTGATGATTCATGCATTTTAAACTTGTATTCCTATTTTTGGATTCGTTTTATGAGTTTTCATTTCATGTATATGTTTATTTTGCCAAACTTTAAGATATACATGTATACCCCTTGAGTCATTTGCTTTTCATGCAAATCTTTATTATAGACTCAAATTGTGTTTAGGGATATGTATGTATACTTCATGTTTGACAAAACATACATATGCCTTGATGTGAAAATTGTGTTTTAATGAAATTTTAGCTTTTCATGTTTCATGTTTTTGTGTTTATGTTTAACTCATGTATATGTCTACTTTATCCAAACCATTGTTTATACATATACATCCTTTTTGAGCCACGTGCCTTAATGCATATACTTTGTGGACTCGTTGTGTTTTGGATATGTATGTATACTTTAGTTTGTATAGGACATACATATACCTTGAAGATTAAATAATTGTGATGATTTTCATTGTTTCAAGGAATTTTGAGCTTAATTGGAAATTTCATAATGCCATGTCACACATTATTTGTACACTCACCATTTTTTTAAAATATTTCTCATGAGTATGTTTTCATGAGCATGTATGGACTCTATTGAATATTGAGTGTTTTTAAGTGCTATGTGATTTACATGTGTTTTATGAAAATTATTTTTAGTTTATTCCTTACTTGAAGGATTTCGTACTAGTTTAAAAGATTTTCCATTTAACTAGTTACGGTATTCTTCATTTTGGTAGAGTTTTTCAAACAAAGCTTATTTTCAAATCTATTTTTGAAAACCCTACCCTCAATGGGAGGTTGGATGGGAGATCATGTTCATGTATACTTTAAAATGAAAATCATTTAAAACTTGAACCATGATTGGGAGGTAGTTATATGATGTATACACTTGATATTATTATTATTTCAATTGGTATCATTGAATTCTTTCAATTGGTATCAATCTTGACATTTCTTGTATACTCGTATATGTTTGTATGCATGTATGCTTTCTATTCCAAGAATATCAATTTCTATTGGTATCTATTTTCCATACATATATATGTTTGTTAAAATAAAAATGAACATTGTTTTAGTTGGTACTTCATAAAGGGGGAGAAAATTTGATTTTGTTTTCAATTGGTATTCGATTCCCACTCGCATACTTTATGATAGAAAATTTAAATTTGGTATCATATATTCAAAATGAAAAACATTTACAATTGGTATCAAAATTTTTGTTTAGACATTCAAAATTTATTATGTTTAATTTCAATTAGTATCAAGATTTTCATGTGTTTTGCTTAAAATTGGTATCAATATTTTTGTTTGTTTCCTTTCAATTGGTATCAAGATGCTATTCTTTGACATACTTTCAATTGGTACCTTAATTGATTGTCACCCCTAATTGGTTTTGTTTTTGTTTTAGACAAAAAGGGGGAAATATTATTTTTATTGATTCGAACAAAAGGGGGAGAAAAATTCATTGATTTGGTTTTGCTTTTACCC
Organism: Agave tequilana; assembly: GCA_038442645.1. Lineage (NCBI taxonomy): Eukaryota > Viridiplantae > Streptophyta > Magnoliopsida > Asparagales > Asparagaceae > Agave > Agave tequilana. The sequence goes on from JAVJIF010004467.1 coordinate 248,345, forward strand.
CTTATTGATTGTTTCTTTGTATTAAAAAAAAGGAGAAGATTTTGTTTTGTTTTGATTATTTACCCCTTTGTTGATGATTGACAAAAAGGGGGAGAATTATTTGAGAAAGATTATAGATTATATATGCATGTTTATGTTTTGCATATATTAAGTTTAATTTAGTTTAATTTTAATTGGTACCTAGAGCATGTTTTGTAATTGGTATCTAGAGCATGTTTTGTTTTTGAACATTTTAATGGTATCTAGAACCTTTTATTGTTTATGCATAGATATGCATGTTTCATGCATTCATGTTTAAGAGCCTTTATTGCATATTATTTATTGTTTATTTGTTTATGCATGAGTTAAGGGGGAGCTTCTTTGAACCTTAACTTTAATCCATGCATATATAACTCCATGAGTTTTGTCATCATCAAAAAGGAGGAGATTGTTGGCCCAAAGGCCTTCCACCTTAGTTTTGATGATGATTAACTCATATAGTTATGTTTACTAATAATCTTGTGTTTTTAAGTTTCAGATCATTAGCAAGATATTAGTTGGTGATTGCTTCAGAAAGATGAGTTTGGAAGCCTTCACTTGGTGATTCCCGTGCCCGAGCATCAAGATCATACCTTTGCACTCGGTGGATCACGTTTGGGATTGAGTCTAATGAAGATGGAGATCATCAAGAAGACTTAGGTATCCTAATTTAGTTTAGTGTGTTTAGATCCATTTGTAAAGCTTAGTATAGTTGATATGCTCAAGTGCACATAACACACACAAGTTTTATGTTTTGGTTTTTCGGTTTTTTAGTTTAACCGATATGTGTTTTCATGAATAGATTGATCAAAACAAGTTTATATGTATAATAGATGTATTCTAGTTATACATACATGCTTAAACATCTTAAACAAACTTATTTTGACTATCCTATTCATGTATAGAAAAATCAAGTTTGATAAAATACAAGTGTTGGTTTTGATAAAATTTGCAAGACACAAAAATGATTTGAATATGTTGATATATATCTTGAAATTTTTATCACAAGTTTGTGTTTCAATACTAAAAAACAAGTTTTATGGAATTTTAAAAGAGATAAAAGATTTTTATAAAATATTTTTATCCAGTGTTTCTGACCCAGGTTTGTGCTGACAGGCCAGGTCGGTCGACCCGGACGGTCGACCGCACCATGGGCCGGTTGACCCATGCGGTCGACCGACGTGCACAGACTTGTGCACGTCTGGCAGACACAAGCTCGGTCGACTGTCCGGGTCGACCGGGTCTAAGAGCTCTGCTCTCTGTTTGTTTGGGTCGACCGGGCGGTCGACCGTGTTTGCCCAACGGTCACTTTTCTGACCGTTGGCGGTCGGCCGGCCGGCCGACCGGGTAGCCGTCAGGCTGCCAGCTCAGCCTAACGGCTAGTTTTCTGATGGGCCTATATAAACCCCATTTCTTTGGGATTTGGCTAAGTTTTTTAGAGCTAATTTTCCCTACTCTCTGGTTTTAAAAAGAAGTTTTAAAAGAGTTTAAGTGCCAAAAAGAATTCATCTTATTTGTTTTAGAGTTTTTGAAAAATCAAAGAAAATAGAATTTTGGGAGATTTGGTTGTTCTTCACTTATATCTTTTACCAAGAGTTTTCCCAAGTATTTTTCTTTGAGTTTTTGTTTTCAAAACTCTAGTTTTTCCATACTTGAGCTATATCTTCTATCCTAATCTATTAGGATCTTGTTTTGTGGAAAAGAGAAAAGAAAGAGAGTTTGTGGTCTTTGTAACCACTTGTTGTAAAACCCTTGCTTTGATTGGGTTGCTCCCTCTTCGGTAGAGGTTGAGGATTGTGGTTTACTCCCTCCAGTGAGAGGTGGAGTTGATTGTTGTTTGCTCCCTCTAGTGAGAGGTGGAGTTTGGTTTGTAAACCCTCTTCGGTAGAGGTGTTTGTGGTTGTTGTATTGGCTACGGGCCTACCCCTCGGTTGTGAGGTGGTGTTTGTATTGAGAGAGGAGTTTGGTACTCCTTGTGTTGTAACAAATCCTCTTCGGTAGAGGTTCCCTCGGTGGGAGATAGTGGATTGAAAATCCTGCACGGTGGTGTAGGCGGGGATGTAGAGCTTGGTGCTCGAACCTCGAAACATATCTTGGCCTTAGCGTTTGATCCATTATCTCTCAACTTTCTCTCTATTTGTTTTGTGCATAGCATTATTCATATTGTCATAACATTCATATTTGCTTGTGTTGTGCCTTGCATATTTCATATTGCTATATCTTGTATATGCTTGGTTGTTTGTGTGTGCCTCACTTATACTTAACCACAAGAGCTTCACATAGCACCTCAACCCATTCAAGGGGAATCAAGAGGAGTTAGTCCAGAGCCCTTCACGGGGAATTCGGCTACACTTGTGTGTTGTATTAAGTGTGTTGCAATAATTTGCATTAGCTTCCGCATTTAGCGCATTTAGTTTTTAGATTAGCAAGTACACTTATTCACCCCCCCTCTAGGTGTGCTTTTCAGTAATCCTCAAATATATCATTGTACAAGAGGGTCTTCTTGGTGTAGAAGCAAGTTGTACAAGGTGGTGATTGTTCTCTTGGTTGAAGAGAAGGTGTACACATTTGGCCAAGGGGATTTGTCAAGTGGTATGCATGGTTGTGATTTTGGGTGTACAAAATCAAGGATAATGGAAAATCTCAAGCGGGTGGCTTGGGGACTGGATGTAGGTCACGAGGACCGAATCAGGATAAATCTCTCGTGTTTGCGTTTGTCTAAACTTTTCTGAGATTTGATTTCCTTTATTGCAAGTTTATTTATTTGATTAACTTTAATCCTTCTTTGTTTAGTATTTGTGTTGACTTCGTATTTTAGATCCATAAGTGCCAACAGAGAAAGTCCAACATTTGGCATCATCTCGGACCAACATTGGTATCAGAGCACTGAACCGGCATACAAGCCCTGCATACCTAGTCAACAACAAGCAAGGATGGCAACGGAGTTACCTTCGTCACAATTCAAAGAAGGACATTCTACACAACGTCCACCGCTATTTGACGGATCCAACTACAACTATTGGAAATGTAAAATGAAGATCTACTTGCAATCGCTCAACTACGAACTTTGGAACATCGTAGAAGCATCGTACACCAAGCCAACAACCAACTACAGCGCTTGGAGTGATGATCAAAAGAAGAATGCGAATCTTGACGCCAAAGCAATGAATGCCTTGTTCTGTGTCTTAACCAAATAAGAGTTCAACCGTGTGTCAACAGCCACTTCTGCACATCAAATATGGCATACTCTTCAGGTAACACACGAAGGCACAAATAAAGTTAAGAGTCTAAAATATCTGTTCTTGTCCACAGGTTTGAATTATTCAAAATGGAGGAGAATGAAACCATCTCAGAAATGGTTACAAGATTCACCGACATTACGAATTCCTTAGCATCCCTAGGAAAGAACTACACACAAGTCGAAAAAGTTCGCAAGATCCTTCGTGCACTCACACCAGAATGGGAGAAGAAGACAACCGCTATTGAAGAAGCGAATGATCTCTCAACTTTGTCGTTAGAAAACCTAATTGGTAATCTAATGGCATATGAAGTGCAACTAGAAGAAAGAAAGGAGGAATGACAACACCACTCAAAGAAGAAAGAAATTGCCTTCCACGCATCCTCCGACACGGACGATTCCGATGACGATGAAGAGGAGATGACAATGCTTTCAAAGAAATTCAGGAGATTTCTAAAGCAAGATAAATTTAAATGCTTTAATTGTAACAAAACAGGTCATATGAAGAAGTATTGCCCATTGCTCAAAAATAAAGGTAAATACAAGAGCAAAAAGTTCAGAAAGATAAAAGACTACGAAGCCTCATGGGAAAACAGTGATTCCTCGTCCTCTGACGAAGAAGAAACCACTGAACGTGTCAACCTCTGTTACATGGCCCTAGAAGATGATGAGGTATCGTTTACTGAACTTTCTGATGCATTCCATGAATTATTCAATGATCTGAAAAATGAAAAACTGAAAAATAAAGTTTTATCAAAAGAAAATGAAAAACTTTTAAATGAAAATTCATGTTATGCTTTACAAGTTTCTTGTATAAACTCTCCAAAAGATGAATTTGAAAAAGTAATATCATCTTTGAAAAATGATAATGAGAAGTTTATAAAAGAAAATGTTTTTCTTAAAAAGGAAACTATGTCTTTGAATGAAAGGATTTCTATATTGGATAAAGACATGTTAGTTTTCAAAAAGAAATATGAAGATATTTTGAAAAATGTGACTAAGTTCAATCAAGGTAAAGCAAAATTGAATGATTTATTATCTTTTCAAAAGTTTTCACATAATAATTATGGTATTGGATATATTGAAAAATCTTCATATTGGTATAATCCATATAAGTCTTTTATGACAAGAAAGTCTAAGAAAAATAAGTTTATATGGATTCCTAAGGATTTAAGCATTAATGATAAAAATACCTATATTGCATCATACATTCATGATATATGTAATTCATACAATTATGTGTATACTCACAGGTGGAAACCAAATTCTAATTGGGTTTGGTCTCCTAAAGGTTAATTGTGTTCTTTTATGTTTGGTACCATCTAACGTTTATCTTTCAGGTACCATATAAGAAGTTGATGAGAATATATATATATATATACATTATATGATATATTTGTTGCAGGGGGAGAACAAAGTATTTCTATATCTGTTATAACCCATTTTTTGCAGGGGGAGGAAAATATAACTTATTTTTCTGCAGGGGGAGCATATGTGCACACAAAGTGTCATCATCAAAAAGGGGGAGAATGTTGGAACTTGTTTTGATGAAGACATTTGTGAAGCATTTCATTTGGAGCTCTATCACAAGACTAATCAAGAGTTCATCATGATCAAGACTTCCCAAAGAGAGTTAATATGATATGCATTGTAAATATGAAATAGCATGTCAAATGCCTTGATGCACACACACATATAGAGTCAATTAGTCGACTAATACCTCTTTCAAATCGACTAACCCATAGTGTAGTCGACTTGACCAAATCCTAGTCGACTAATCCTGTGTCTCAATTTATACCCAACTCTCTGTTTGTCAATTAGTCGACTTGACAGTATGTGTAGTCGACTAATAGACCTTGTAGTCGACTAACCCTATTCCCATAGTCGACTAATCCCTGGCCTAATCGACTTATAAAGAAGTTGCAGTCGACTTGGTTCAGTTATCCAGAAACCTGTCACTTGAACTTATCTTGACCTAATCAACTAATACCCATTAGTAGTCGACTACTCGTTGGAAATTTGCCCAGTATAGTCGACTAACTCAAAAGGCAAGTCGACTATAGGCAGTTTCTGACTGTTGGACAGTTTCTGTTATCTGGTCTTTTGTGCAACGTTTTCCAACGTTTTAAACTTTTAAATTGCACCTGTAACTACCCTAACTTACCCTAGAGTGCAGCTATATAAAGGGTTGTTAATCTAAAGGCCAAATACCAATCCTAATCTTCAGTTTTCTAGATCAAAAATTCTGCCAAATTCTGGTTTTCCTGAAAACTGATTTCCACTTCAATTCTTCACCAAAGTCTAATTCCTTTGTGAAGTTCTCTGAAGTTTTCTCCTATACTAGACCTTATCCACGTTCACATATTGTACCAAGGCTTATAGGAAGTGTTGTAATCCTCAAAGATATCATTGTACAAGAGGGTCTCCTTGGTGTAGAAGCAAGTTGTACAAGGTGGTGATTGTTCTCTTGGTTGAAGAGAAGGTGTACACATTTGGCAAAGGGATTTGTCAAGTGGTGTGCATGGTTGTGATTTTGGGTGTACAAAATCAAGGATAAAGGAAATCTCAAGCGGGTGGCTTGGAGACTGGATGTAGGTCACGAGGACCGAACCAGGATAAATCTCTCGTGTTTGCGTTTGTCTAAACTTTTCTGAGATTTGATTTCCTTTATTACAAGTTTATTTATTTGATTAACTTTAATCCTTCTTTGTTTAGTATTTGTGTTGACTTCGTATTTTAGATCCATAAGTGCCAACAGAGAAAGTCCAACATTTGGCATCATCTCGGGACCAACATCCTCTTCTAAGCATAACAAATACCTAAAGGGCTCGAAAAAAATGTCACTTTGTGCTATTTAACATTTCTTTTGGGCAAACAAATTAATATCGCTATAATTTTAGCTCTAAATAATAATATTAATTGGCATGCTCACGTGGTGCACACAGATGTTGCACACTAATTAAAATGTGGCAACTGTTTTTGTAGCATAGCAAAAGCAACACCGTTGTAATAACCAGGACAAAATCATTTTGAAAGTACCATCAACTACAAGCTTTTAACATATAATTTTACAGAGCCACTTTTCACAAGTCTTGAAGCACGCTTGTTACCAATAAACTAAACAATAACAAATTGTCGGTCGTCATTACTCACGACTAACCAACATAAGTCCTAGTCCGACAAAGCACACGGGCATAGTTAATTGTACTATGTACACAAGACCGCTTCCTAAATTAAAAAGTCCTTTCAAACTTTTTCAGTCTCCTATTCTAAGCAAAACAAATATCTAAAAGGCTCAAAAAGTGTCACTTTGTTCTCTTTAAAATTTCTTTTGAGCAAACAAAGTAATATCACTATAATTTTAGCGGTAAAAATAATATTAATTGCCGTGCTCATGTGGCGCACACGGATGCATACTCGAATCAAAATGCGGCAAATGTTTTTGTAACATAGCAAAAGCAGCACTGCTGCAATAACCACGACAAAACCATTTTAAAAGTAACATCAACTACAATCTTTTCACATTAATTTTAAAGAGCCACTCGTCACGAGTCTTGAAGCACGCTTGTTACCAACAAACTAAATGGTAAGAAATTGTCGGTTGCCATTACTCATGACTAACCAAACATAAGACCGAGTCCGACAAAACACACCGAGCACATCTAATTGTACTATATACACATGACCGCTTTCTAAATTAGATCTAAAAAGTCTGTTCGAACTTTTCCAATCTCCTCTTCTAAGCAAAACAAATATCTAAAGAGCTAGAAAAAGTGTCACTTTGTGCTCTTTAACATTTTTTTTTTGTGCAAACAAATTAATATCGCTATAATTTTAGGAGTAAATAATAATATTAATTATCTTGCTCACATGGTGCACACAAATGCTACACCGAGAAAATTATTTTGAAAGTAACATCAATCATAAATTTTTCACATTAATTTTATAGAGCCACTTGTCACAAGTCTTGAAGCACGCTTGCTACGAATAAACTAAATGATAAGAAATTGTCGGTCGCTATTACTCACGACTAGTCAAGTATAAGCCTCAGTCCGACAAAGCACACCGAGCACTGTAATTGTACTGTACACACATGGCCGCCACGTAACCCAACAACTCAGGGACCGACCGACACACGGGTCCGACTGACAATCCACATGTTGGGCCCCACATGTCATTCTCTGGTATCCCAAAAGCACAAATGGATCCTACTAGGAGCCAACCCAAACCCCCCACCCAATTAAGCACAATTGGAGTGGCAACCCCACTGTAGTCTAAATTTTCTCTCGTTGCAGAAATCTGAATAGGTTATTTACATATTCTTTCTTACAGTGACTGTCTCCCCTCCCCCCACTCAGTACCCTCACACAGTGCTGTCTTCTCTTCTCTCTCGTTACACTTCTTTCCTCTCTCTCTCTCTCTCTCTCACATTTTATTTTTTCTCTCCTCCCCTTGTTTCTCTCTCAGATTTAATCTTTCCTTTTCTGCAAAAAACTTTAATTTCCCCCATCAATCTCTGATCTGCACAATTCTCGCCATGGCAGAAGATTTGACGCGGGAAAGGAAGAGCCTTGGCTCATAAAAATCCCATCTTTCTTGCAAAGTTCCAATTTTTTTGGGTTCTGGTACTAGGTTGTTTTGTTCTTGGATGGGTTGTTTCCCATGTTTTGGATCATCTGAGAGGGAGGAGGAGGGAGGGAAGAAGAATGATGTGAAGGATTTGAAGAAGGACAACTCTTCTTCTCATCATGTGAGCAGACTTAGCTCAGGTACAAAAAAAAATTCGGTTTTTTGGGGAATTATAGGGTTTATATGAGACTTTGTAGATGCCCAGTTTGATATGTCACTTGATAATCATTTCCTTTTACTATATTGTGCTTTTTTTCCTCATTTCTTGTGTTGTTTAGTGAGATTCAGAGATGCCTAGCTTGTGAGTTTTGGAATGTTTGTCCGGAGAATTTTTCATCTAGGGGGTTTGTTTCCCTAAAATTTGATTTCTGGTGGATTTCGGTCCTTCGGGCAGAACAATTTTGTCTTGAAATTGTTGATTTTGTAAGGAAATTTTTAAATTGCCCAAGTAGCTAAGCATTTATTATTTTATTTTATTACTGATTTTGAGATGTCACTCTGCAGTGTCTTCTTCCCCTTTTATATTTGATCTTTGAGATGTACATGTAATTTTTGGAAATTGATTCTGTGCTTGGGTTTCTCATAAATCCTGTTTTAGGCATTTTGGAAAGAAAAATTAATAGAGAGAGTTTTATAGTGTTCAGACAGTTGAGTGTAGAAATGCTAACCTGCATTGTTGATAGATCAGAAGAAGTTACTATTATTATCTTTTATTATATATTTATTTTGTTAATTCAGAATTGCATGGAGTTGATGTGTTCTATTACCATGAGCTCATGGTCTTGTGATGCTCCCATATAGTAGTAGAAATATCAAATTCTTATTGCTAGTGTTAGTATGGATCTTTATATTCCAATGCAAATCTTTTGTCATTTTAGACTAGAAACTCCTAAAATTATGTGTATTCAAATATCCACAGTTGGTGACCCACATTAGTTCTAAGGATTGCATGCCTCAGATATTAGATCTGCGCAATGTGTGTTGTTTGTAAACTAAAACTAGTGCACTAAGAGCAGTCATTTCTATTATTCTACTCAGCTTACTTTTTATATTGATTTCTCATTGATTAATTCTGATTTGCTTGCTGTTGAAAGACAAGTCAAAGTCGCGTACTGGTTCTGACTCTAAGAAGGAGAAGGCAGTCGCGAAAGAGGGGGGGCAGGCACATATTGCTGCACAGACCTTCACCTTTCGTGAACTTGCTGCAGCTACTAAGAACTTTAGACCAGAATGTCTTCTGGGTGAAGGGGGCTTTGGACGTGTATATAAAGGCCGCTTAGAGAGTAGCGGGCAGGTTAGTTTAAGTCAATTTATCTTGATTTATATGTCTGTATGTTAGCCTTAGGTGATTTAATTTCCGTTATAATATGTATTGAATTTTTTTCTATATATATTGTTTCCTTTAAGTAGAGAGTAGGATTGAGAAATATGTTATTGATATTGAGACTTTACTTCTGTGGTGCATTGATTATATTATTCTTTTTGCAGGTTGTCGCTGTGAAACAACTTGATAGGAGTGGACTTCAAGGAAACAGAGAATTTCTTGTGGAGGTCCTCATGCTCAGTCTATTGCACCACCCCAATCTAGTCAATTTGATTGGGTATTGTGCTGATGGAGATCAACGACTTCTTGTTTACGAGTTCATGCCGTTAGGATCATTGGAGGATCACCTTCATGGTTAGATTCTTTATTCTTCTTCTTCTTCTTCTTATCACCACCACCACCACCACCACCACCACCATAGTGACTTGCTGAGGTTTTTCAACTTCAAATGAAGTGGCTCATTGGAAATTTTATGTATGAATTTTGCCAACACAGTTACATGAATGACTATTATAATTTGTAACTTCCCTCATTCCATAATCCCAACAAATAATTTGCCAGTAAATGATACCACACCTTAATGCAGAATACTTCTTTTGTTGTTTGGGATTATCATCTTATCTATTCTGAAAACGGTTGAAGTGAGCTGTTTATGGAAATAAGAGGAGATTAATTCAGTGTTGCTTTTGGCTTGGGGATAGGGTATTGAAACTAGGGAAATTAAATATCTTGCGAAAAGTGATGGATGCACAATACTGCTCCAGTAGGCTGTGGCTGGGGACTGCTAGTCTGTTAGAGCTATAAATGGATTTAGAAATAAAACAAGTTTTGGTTGGTCCTAAATATCAAGTTGGTACTTGGCCTGAATTAAAGTTGGGAATGGTGGGTGTAATAGTGTTTGAGATCGTATTTCTGATCTTCTTAGTTGCTTCTTAGATGGCAATGACTAGTGAAGTGTCATGGTGTGACAGGAGCTGATAATGCCTGATTCGAGTAGAACTATTGGGATGCAAAATTGAGGAACCAAAATGCTTGAACTTAGCATCACTTCCGGCCTTTCTTGAATGGTATGGAAAAAATGTTTTGGCTACGGAAGGATGAGAGATTTCCAGATGAACAGTTCCTTTCTTTGGTGTCTGCTGGATTCTTGTTTCTAGTTAAAATTTTGAAAAGCACTTAGAATCCAATTTGTGCGCTAAAAGTTTTTTTTTCTGGAGAAAACTGCTGACCTTTTTAAAATAAAAGTTGCATTTAGTTTGATAGTAATGGTTAGGTGATGTGTTACCTTTTCAATTTTGTCGACTTAGTATGTCCCTTGGGAGTAATTTGCCATACTCGTCATGTACCTTCCCTATCACAATTGGTTGACAAAGGAGAATATTTAACTAAAATGACTCAGGTGCAAGATTCTCCATACTTTTCCACAACCTCGTTCACATCTCAGCGGCCCTCTAAGTTGGTCCCAGATTCCTTATTGGCCTCAATGCCGGATGAATTAGGTAGCCTAGAGCATACCTAAACATCGTTAAAGCGTTGGGAAATGAATCCTTAGAATTGAGTTAAAAGAATTTTAATTTGCCAACCCCTAAAGTTCACAATGAAGGCTTTTTTTGTCGTTGTCATTGTATTCTCATCACCTCAATATGTTCCTTCAACATATTTATTTTATTTATCACATTTAACTGTTATATATTCAATTACTATTTGAATTCTAATACTTTTTATAAACCAAGAAACAACCATACACGCTTTGGTTCTCTGTAGTATTGCACTAATCTACAGATTGTGCTTTAAACTATTGGGTATATAACAATATATTCTAATTTTTTAAATATGCAATAACTTAAATTATAAACCTTTAACTAAATTTAAATACTTGTCCTAAGCATGCAAGTAATATAAAAGAATTAAAAGAAAAGAAACTGCTGGCCGGAGATGACAGTCGTGCAGAAGCACTGCCTTAGAAGATAGATGACTGGTCCCTCGTCCGAACCTTAGAATGACCTCCTCTCCTAGCGGTAAAAGCTCCCCCGGTAGTTCACCAGCACCCAGCCCAGGGCGATGATCTAGGCCTCTGCTCAGATGGAAATTCGTTGCCCGTAAGTAAAAGAAATTCTCAGATAAATCCCCAAAATTGAACCAAAATTTTATAAAAAGGAAATATGGAGGAGGGAGACAGAATGTTGTAGTTGTTTTTGCCAGTAATTGATTGAACTGCCAGAAGCAATATTTATATATTCTCGAAGTTCAGCAGTTGTTACAGTTCCGCTCTAAATCTGCACACGATCATGCAGTTCGCGAGCAGATCAGAATCATGGGTCAAACCGAACATAAAATCACGAAAAATCAAAACAAAATTTTAAATAAAATTTAAATAGAAAAAACAAAAAAAAAGTTTCAGGTTCAAGAGTCCCCTGACTCGAACTGCATTCGTGTCCGCAGGTCATGGGCACGCGCCACCCAAATTCGGCTCGGCCCGGTTCGGTGCGCGCGCGCGTGTGGGGATGTGGCTCATGGCTCAACACTCATAACAATAGGCAATGTGAGGAGTTAGTATATATACTACCCAACTTCCTATCTCCTATCCAATGTGGGACTAAAACTAACGCCAAATAAGAGGGAAACTCAAGTTTTTCCTCCAAATTCAAAACACATCCAACAGTCCTCCCCCAAAACTTGAGTTTCAAGGAAGATAAAATAAATCAACAATAAATAACAAACAAATCATCAGATCACAAAACACTAATAAAATCGGGCATCATACTGTCGATTCGGGGTCGATAGCTTGCGGCCTTGAATCTACCCTTGGTGAATTTCATCGCCACCTGAGAGACATAATGGACTACGCCTTGAGTTAGGCCTCTTTAATCAGATATTGATGAAAGACACACATACACAGTAAGTCTCCATTTATTAAGCGAGCGGGTTGAGCGTTAAAGGCTATGCTCAAAATAATCGACTCATGAGAGTTTCTAGGGTCAGCCCTGCCCCCCCAGCCGCGGGCATTACAGTTTCTCTCACATAGGTAAGTCCTCCAAGGGTACACAGTTGGATGGTATATCTGCCCTCCACACTACATGCATTGGACTTATTAAAAGTTAAACTCATCCTTACCTAGCTGTATCATAAGAGCATCATCACCATAGAGAAAGGATAGCTACAATGCTACATATATGATATAAGCATATCTGGGTCGATGCTCCACACGAGTATCACCAGTCCATCTTGTTTCTACCACATTGAACCTTTTTCATGGAATCAATTCTCAATCAAGTAGGTTGGGTTCCCGCTGTCGGTGAACTCTACTATGGGCTTAAGCCCATCTCCCTCGATGATTTAGGACCATATTTCTAGAAAGACCCTTAGTCAATGGGTCAGTAATATTCTTCTCGAACTTTGCCCAATAGGCGCTGAATAGACTTAAGTCTGATTTGTATGTGTCTGTTCATCTTCTTGTTGACATAATTTTACTTTAAAATCTCAATGGTGGATCTAGAGTCAGTATGAATTGAGATTGGAAGGTCTAGGCACGATAGAGAATTCAAATAAAAGATCCTTTAACCATTCAGCTTCAGAGTAAGTTGTGTCCAGAGGAATGAGTTAAGACTCCATGGTGCTCCTGGCAATCAATATTTGTTTGCAGGATTTCCAGGACACAGCAGCACCACTGAACATGAATACATATCGGTAGTATACTTAACACTGTTGGCATCAGTGACCCAGTTGGCATCACTATAACCTTTCACAACATTAGGATATCCACTGTAAGTTAGACAATAGCCAATTATGCCTCTAAATATCTGAAAACTCTCTCTAGTGCAGTCTAGTGTTCTCTACTGGAGTTACTGGTGTATCTACTTAATTTGCCTACTGCATAAGAAATGTCAGGCCTAGTCCTGTTGGAAATATAGAAAAAGTGAACTTATTAATTGAGAGTATTTCAGCTGAGACACATGTTCACCCGTGTTCTTCTTCAAAGCAATTGAAGAATCATAGAGATAAAAATTGGTTTAGAGTTGTAAAAATCAAATTTATAAAGCATTCTTTCAATGCTAAAAGCTAGACTTAAAGAAATTCCATTAGAGGTTTTGGATATTTTCATTCCCAATATCACATCAGAAGGACCTAGATCCTTTATATCAAAGTTTTGAGAAAGATAATCCTTTACTCTTTGGATTGCATAAGAGAAGTTCCAAGGATAAGAATATCATCTACATATAGACAAAGGATAATATACTCATTGTCAAACTTCTTAGAATCTATGCACTTGTCATGTTCTTGGACAGTGAATTCAAATTGTAGAATAACTTTGTTAAACTATTGATGCTGTTGTTTAGGGGCTTGTTTAAGTCCATACAATGACTTCATAAGTTTGCACACTTTGTTTTCTTGTCCATTGGCAATGAATCCTTCTGGTTAGTCCATATACATCTCTTCTTCAAGATCGCCATTCATGAAAGCAGTCTTGACATTCATTTGGTGAATGAACATGTTATGAATTGATGCAAGTGCTAGAAGGATTCTGATAGAAGAGATCTTGATAACAGGAGAATAGGTGTCAAAGAAGTCAATACCCTTTTATTGGATGAAACCCTTGGCAACTAATCTGGCTTTATATTTGTCGACAGTGCCATCAGGTCGGAGTTTCTTCTTGAAGATCTATTTACAATCTACAGGTTTGCATCCTGGAGGAAAGTCAGTGAGAATTCAAGTGTTATTCTCCATTATGGACTTGATCTCACTATCAATGACTTCTTTTCAGAAAAGAGATTTAGAAGAGTCCATTGCTTCCTTGAAAGAGTTAGGATTACCTTCTACAAGATAGGTGAAGAAGTCCTCATCGAAAGATGTAAGAGTTCTAGTTCTTTTGCTCCTTCTAGGTTCAGAATCATTGGTAGGAGCAGAACTAGAAGGAATATCAAAGGTAGGAGAATAGAGGGATCACTAGGGATTCTAGATTTGAGAGGAAAGACATTCTCAAAATAGACATCCCTAGCTTCAATGATGGTGTTGTTGGATATTTCATTGATCTTAGAGTTAATCGGTTAACATTGCTATCTAGTGCATTTCCAATGAAGATAGTATCAACAGTCTTGGGGCCGATTTTTTTTCTTCAGTTCTGCTATTGAAACTTTAGCCAGACAACCCAAACTTTGAAGAATTGAATGTTAGGAGTTCTCCTTTTTCAACGTTCATATGGAGAAATGTCAGTCTTTTTGGGGAACCCTATTAAGGATAAAACAAGTAGAAATGAGAGCTTTACCCTAAAGGTTTTCGGGTGCACCTGAGCTGAGTAACATGCAGTTCACCATGTCCACTAGTGTTCTGTTCTTTCTTTTAGCTACACAATTGGATTGAGTTGTGTAGGGAGCAGTTACCTCGTGAATAATGTTGTGTTCTTGGTAGAAATTTGTCATATCATTTGAGGTATACTCCCCTCACGATCAGATCTTAGAATTTTGATCTTCTTTTCTAGTTTGTTCTCAGCTTCTGTTTTATACACCTTAAACCAATCGAGGACTTCATCTTTGGATTTGAGAAGATAAGTGTAACAGAATTTGGAGTAGTCATCGATGAATGTTATAAAATATCTTCTACCGCCTCGGATGAGAACTCTGTTCGAGTCACACACATCACTGTGAATAAGTTAAAGAGGTTCAGAATTTCTTGTGGTAGAGTGGAAAGGTGTTCGGACATGTTTTCCTTGAACACATATTTCACATTTAGAAGTTGAGTAAAAGAAGATTTAGGGATGAGATTCAAGTTAATCATTTTCTTGATAGAATTGAAGTTGACATGTCCCAATCTTTCATGCCAGATATCACAAGACTTAATGTTCAAAACAACAGGAATAGAAATTTCATTGTCAGAAGAATTTATTACATTGAGACGAAAAAGGCCATCACAAACAAAACCTTTTCTAATGAATATATTAGACTTAGAGATTACAAACTTATTGGATTCCTTGACAATCCTATAGCCAGCTCTAAAAAGTGAAGACTCGCTGATCAGATTTTTCCGAAGTGTGGGTACATGCAGAGTGCCTTGAAGAGTCAGAATTTTTCCTGAGGTCATTCTGAGATCAATATGTCCAGTTCCTTTTATTTCTCTAGTGAAGTCATCTGCTAGGCTCACGCTTCCTCCACGTTTTCCTGATAGGATTTAAACCAGGAGCGATCAGTACATATGTGAATATTGCCTCCTGAGTCTAACCATTGGTCCGAGGAGAAGGTGATAGAGTTGGCAATAAGAAGAGAAAAATCTAACCTAAAAGAGTTAGAGTTCAGTTCCACCATGTTGACCTTGTGTCCGTCATTTCTTCCACTTCCGCTTGGTTGAGCTTTTACTTGTTCTTTCTTCCGGTTGAAACATTGAGGAGCCATGTGATTCATTCTCCCGCAGACGTAGCAAAATCTTTCATCGGTCTTCTGGCCAAAGGTTTTGGGTTTGAAGGAGGAAGATTGAGAAGGTTTGAAAGAAGAAGAGTTTGCAGGGGGAGAAGAATGAAAATGATTGGGTTTTTTAAACTTCTTACCCTTGGGATTCATAAATTTGTGCTTAGGCTTATCCTCCACTAAGTTTACTTTAGCTTTCATTTCTGACTTAGTTTTGGAGTTTTGCCTATGATCTTTTATGTGAGTCGATTTTAGGGCTTGAATGAGGGTTAGGTCGCCTTACTTGTGACGGAGGTCTCCACCAAAGGTTGACCAGGAAGGAGAGAGTTTATCAATGAGACAGGACATCTTGTAATCATCCAAGAATTGATTTTCTTTTGATTGAAGGTATCGGATATAATCTTGAAATTCATGAGTTGATCATTGATTGGTTTACTATTAATCATCATGAATTTATTGAAGGAGGAGGAGGTGAATCTTTCGATTCCAGTATTATCGAGGTCATATTCATCCTCGAGTGTTGTCCACAGTTTTTTTAGCACTCTTATATTCATAATAAATGTCATATAGACTATCAGAGAGTGCACTAAGAATTCTATAGAGACAATGATAGTCAATTTCCTTAGTTTTCAAATAGATGTAGAAAGGAGTTGTAGGAGGAGTTTCAACAGGAGAAGCTCCACTAGAGATGGTTTAGGAGAAGGTGCAGGAATAGTGTCATCTATGGCTGAAATAAGACCTAAAGTGGTCAACCAATACTTCATCTGGTTTGCCCATCTCTTAAAATATGTGCCAGAAAATTTCTTCGATTTGACACCCTTGGAATGATCAGAGTTGGTCATAGTGACGGGATGGCGCTACCTGAATTCTGTATTTCAAAATTATTTGATAATATCAGAATTTAGTTTATATTGGTAGCTTTTGATTAGGGTTTACAGAATAAAATAGTGTATAGTCCTTCTTTGTCCTTCTTTAATTATGAGCCAAATAATTCAAGTAAGATATAACAAGATATAGACTTATCCTTTTAATTTTTCTAATTCAAAATTATAACAATAATAATTTCTAAAAGGTTATTCTTATTTTTAAACTAATTTACTTCTAAATTTCTAATCAATAAGTCCAATTAAATTTAGAAATAGACTAGCATAAATTAATTAACAATTAACTTGCAAGAATAAATAATCCTTACAACAAATAGCTCAAAATTAGATAATTTTAATTAGCCAAATTTTATTGTAAGAAACAGTTAATTAACTGATGCATGCATGTAAAATCTTGCAATAAGAGTTTATAATATATACATATTTAAATAAGACAAGATTTAAATAATTTAAATTATCTTGTAAAAGATTTTCCTTTTGTAACGAAAATTAATAAGATGTTGTAATGAAAACAAATGAATTAAGTTTTGTAATGAAAAAGATTTGGCCTTTTAATAATTTGTACAAATAGATTTGTAATGAATAAAGTTATTAAGATTTTCCTAGGATCTTATATTGAAAGATTTGACCTTGTAATAATCAGTACAAATAGATTTTGCTTTGCAAAGAATTGAAAGAGATTAGAATTAAATTAGATTTTAAGAAATCTTACAACAAGATAAGAGTTTACAACAGTATGATATGATAAAATCTAATAGTTTAGAAGATCTTACAAATAATTTTGTAATGGAATAGTTTAATGAAATCTTTAAGGATAAATGAAAATTTGAAACACAATTCTTTAAAGGATAAATTGTAAGGATGCAAAATTTTTCCTTTTAAGCTTTTAAATAATTATCTTTACTTGCAGGGACAATTTTCTACTTGCATATAATTTTAATGCATGAAACAGACAAGTAATATATTGCATGAAATAATTATTAGATAACCTCTATCTTCTAAATTATTGGGTATATAACAATATATTCTAATTTTTTAAACATGCAACAATTTAAATTATAAACCTTTAACCAATTTAAATACTTATCCTAAGCATGCAAGTAACATAAAAGAATTAAAAGAAAAGAACTGTTAGCCTGGGATGACAGTCGTGCAGAAGCATTGCTCTTACAGGATAGATGGTCGGTCTTTCGTCCGGACCTTAAAATGACCTCCTTTCCTAGCACTAAAAGCTCCCCCATAGTTAACCAGCACCAGCCCTGGGCGATGAGCTAGGCCTCTGCTCAGATGGAAATTCGTTGCCCTTAAGTAAAAAAATTCTCCGAGAAATCACCCAAAACTGAACCAGAATTTTGTAAAAAAGAATAT
This sequence comes from Agave tequilana, assembly GCA_038442645.1. Lineage (NCBI taxonomy): Eukaryota > Viridiplantae > Streptophyta > Magnoliopsida > Asparagales > Asparagaceae > Agave > Agave tequilana. The sequence goes on from JAVJIF010004467.1 coordinate 266,201, forward strand.
GGAGGAGGGAGACAGAATGTTGTAGTTGTTTTTACCAGTAACTGATTGAACTGCGAGAGAAACAGTATTTATAGATTTTCAGAGTTCAGCAGTTGTAACACTATCAAATTTGCACACGATTATGCAGTTCGCGAGCAGATCCGAAGAATGGGTCAAACCGAATAGAAAATCATGAAAATCAAAAATAAAATTTAAATAGATAAAATAAAAAAATGTTTCAGGTTCAAGAGCTCCTGAGTCGAACTGCATTCGTTCCAGGTCCGCAGTCGTGGGCGCGCGCGCCACCTGAACCCGAACCCGAGCCCGGCCCGATTCGGTTCAGCGTGTGCACGTGCTGGGGTTGTGGCCATGGCCCAACGCTCATAACGATAGGCATGAGAGGAGTTAGTATATATACTACCCAACCTTCCATTTCCTATCCAATGTGGGATTAAAACCAAAGCCAAATAAGAGAGAAACTCAAGTTTTCCCTCCAAATTCAAAACACATCCAACATAAACATGCCCAGACCATGAGATGTGCATCTGTAGGCACATCTCATATTTGCCACTGCATTAACCAATTCTCATTTATCTTTGATGTTGGTTTGGATAAAGAAGTCGACAAAATAGTGTCTTGCCAATGCTTTCCACTGATCTGCAGCAACAGGAAACAGCATTGCCTAATATCCCAAATTTTTGGGGTTGGATATATGACTCATTTTTCTTCATTGAGCATTGTTCACCTCCTTTGTTGAAATATCACATCTCCTGCCTCAACCAATGTCCATTTTCAGGCACCTCTAGTCTATCCATTCCTTACACTACAATTCTCACTTCTAACTCGTGCACTTGTACGTCATTGTTGTCACATCCAAATCATTGATCTAAACCTATATTTGTGTATGCCCCTCATCATCATGTCAACATTCTTCTCTGCATCATGTTTTTGACATGTTGCTCTTTGAGTTGTTCAACATTTGGATCCATAAACATGGCTCATCATAAAGTCATTATAAAGAATTTTGTTTTAATTTTACTGCTATTCTGCACTCACTCAGTACTTCAGAAGAACTCCACTTTCACTCTTGTTTTGATGCTATGAGCAACATCCTCCTCACTGGTATTTTGCACTCAGATAGTACTCCTGTAGAACTTCTCCACTATAGCTGTCTTGTTTTGATGCTACGAGCAACATCCTCCGCTATGTCACTATCAAGATTAATGATTTTCAAAGCAACAAACATGACCATCTTCGGATCTCTTAACTGTACCTCATTTCTTCTTATACTAAAGTCACATGTTTGGTTGAGGAGGTAAACCTCATCATCCTTCTTTTAAAAAAAATGTCACATTTCATGTCTTCTGTTTTTTGTTTTGATTCTAGATACTTTAGATTTCAAAGGCTTCTGTCCCTAGACGGTAACCTTTCTCTACTTCCATTGTAATACCAAGGTTCAAAGTCTTGTATTAGTAATTGGATCGAACTGCTCTGCCACACGGTACAAGTGGTTTAGAACTATTGGAGCTGTACTATCTAAATTTTAAAATATGCTAAACAATATTTTATTTTTTTAAAAAGTTTGAAATTATTTCACATTCCTACCCTACCTTATCATATTAGATTAGATTTTGATGAAATCTTTTACATAAGGCAGGTTAATGCTGCATGAATTTCAAACTAATGTGATATTTATATCACTAAGTTTTGATTTTTTTTTTTAATTTTCAAAATAATGTATTAATTTTATCACCTAATTCGATACAATTATTTTTAAGCTAAAAGAGCAAGGGCTTCTAGATGAAATGAGTGGGTGCTAAGATTTTATTATTTTACATATAAGTCAACCTTACAAGTTAATAATTCATCTAAAAAACATATAGGAGTGGTACTCTATATTTGTTTCTTTAGGAGATTAACCTTCTTTGGGAAATTAGCATATATAGTTATCACACATGTAGCCTTTAGACAACACCCAAAAATACCTTAACTTGGAACCCTTATCCTACTACATGAGGTTTCATTGTATGCATAGAGCATGTGCTACCATTTTCTGAGGTTATCTAGGGTTAGTTCCCGTTTCAATATAAGGCCTGTTTGGTTAAGGGTGGAAGTAAGGAAGTGAAGAAGTGAGGAAGTGTTAATAGTTCCCTTTGGAACTTGGGAATTGGTTAGTAAGTTTTCCAGTGTTTGGATGTTATTGGGAGTGTGGTTTGAAAAATATTATATTTTTTCTGGTGTTTGATGATAATGTGGAAGTGGAAGTGGAAAAGTTGACCACAAAGTTGACCGCAAAATATATTTAAAATAAAAAATTAATTAAGAAAATAAAAAATAAACTGTATTAGAATGTAATGGAAATTTACATAATCAAAAAATTAACTGTTTTGTGCTATAACTTATTACAAATGAAATTTACATGACCACAAAATTAACTGTAGCACTCTGAAAGTGAGAATGGGTGTGTAAAAAAGAAAAGAGAAAAAAAAAAAGGAATTTTTGAATTTTCTTTTCCGGTGTTTGGATAAATAGGAAAGTGAGCAATTATACTTCCTCATTTCCTTACTTCCGCCCACTTCCTTGCAACCAAACACGGCCATAGTGAAGGTGTGGCAAAACAGTAAGAGCTATGATTAAGCCTAGGAAGCCAACTGATGGAAGAAGGACGTAATGGTTATGCAAACTTTAACCTCATGCAACTTGGGAGAAAATATCCAAACTTTTCCTCAACTTTGAAGGAGTTTATGTAACAGGAGTCTACTAAGAGGGAATGCCATCCTACGAATATAACGAATACATGACTTTTATAACTATACATCTTATACTACATAGGACATATGTGTTTGTTCGCATAATTTCTGACATTGTGATTATTGTGTTATCCGGTATTCCAGTTTGTTTATTTAACCACTTAGCATTGATGCATAGTTTACGTAAACGAACATGTTGTACTAAGCTTTGAAGGGAGCTCCTCGGGAAATAAAATAAGGTGTTTCTGGATCATGTGAAACACATCAAATGGTGAGCAATGTCTATTGGGTTGTTTTTCCTTGATGTTGCCCTACGCCATTCCTCTCCTATCTATCACTGTCTCAGAACATACATTGTCACACATTCTCTTAACTTCTAGGCAATGACAAAGAAATTATCACAGGATGAATAATGTAAGGCAATATCAAGTGAAGTTCAGGGAAAAGAAGGAAAATAAAGGTGTTTGAATATATTATATATGAGTTGGATTGAGACTTACCATTCACTCTAAAAAGTAAGAATTAACACATCTTCCACCACTATTTGTCTTTGGATATGTGCCGGTTTAAAATATCAGAAGACGAATAGTAGTTAGGGGATAAAGTAATGGTGGGGCCCATGGAGAATTTGTGGTGGAATACCTCCCACTTTTTTGAGTGAATGATAAGTGTGTAGTCAAGCCCATTATATATATAGGGTTTAATGCTAGTGAGAGGATGAGTCTGAGAAAGATACGAGAGAAAACTAATTTGTGTTTATCTGGAAATGCATTCCCCCTGATGAAAATACTGTGAAGTCGAAGCATGTCTCTGATGAGACTTCCTAATTTTCAATATGTTTCTCTATTGAGTTATTTTAGCAGTCCCTGCTGTAGTTTTGTCTTTCACTGTTAATAATTTGGAGCAGTACTTCGTTTCTATCTAGAACTTTCTATAATAATAATCTTAAGACACAACTTCCTGCTAGTGATTGACTTGGCGGCTTGACCTCCTTTGTCAAATATTCTGGAAATGGTGCTCTCATGAGTATATTGTAGAGTTCAGCAATTATCTGCAATTTCAGGATACTAAGGTTACCCACTCGTGGAAGTTTCTACTTGACCATAATATATAGCTTTGTTAGTTGTTATTAGCAATCCAATCTTTGTTTTGTGAGAAAAAAGTCCAATCCTTGTTATTAGTACTATCTGTTAATAATTTGTAATGTTTACTTTATTTTTGTTCAGAAGTTTATATATGGTAATCTAAGAATAGACAAGTGCTCACTAAATAACCAACTCCGCTCCCTCCTTTTTTCAGATGTTCCTCCTGACAAAGAACCACTTGACTGGAATACTCGGATGAAGATTGCAGCTGGTGCTGCTAAAGGCTTTGGAGTATTTGCATGATAAGGCAAACCTCCGGTTATTTACAGAGATTTTAAATCATCAAACATTCTGCTTGATGAAGGATTTCATCCAAATTGTCTGATTTTGGCCTTGCAAAGCTAGGCCCTGTGGTGGGACAAGACTCATGTTTCAACACGTGTGATGGGGACTTACGGCTATTGTGCTCCTGAATATGCTATGACTGGGCAGCTCACACTGAAATCCGATGTCTATAGTTTTGGTGTAGTCTTCCTTGAGCTGATTACTGGACGCAAAGCAATTGACAACACCCGGGCTGCTGGAGAGCAGAATCTAGTGGCGTGGGTAGGTGGCTTTCCCCAACACATTTGACATGGTGTGTGATTTTCACTTTAAAGATGTCAGATCCTTCTGCACTTTCTACTCATCTCCTCCCAGTTTCTTTGGTATGTCACTCGGGTTGTTATGTCCGTCACTTTTATGACAAGTTCACACTCAACTGAATACTGTGAACCAGAAATCCCTCCACCCAACAACACCAGATGTAGTTCCATGCATGGCTTTCAAATCAATATTTTAGATAGCATTGCATTTAAACAAATTATGATTGTGCTTCACTGCTATCAGTTAAAGTTCATTTCATTCATGTAATGATCTTTCAACATTTTAACTGTCTTCTCTATTTGCCAATCTAGAGCCATGGAATTATAGAGAAGTAATAATGTTAACTATAATGTTTCTATTTGCTAACATGGCCCAAATATTCATAATATTTCTTTGATTCTGGACTGCAGGCACGCCCTCGTTCAAAGACCGGAGGAAGTTTGCAAAATGGCTGATCCGTGTTGCAAAGCCGTTTACCCAATGAGGGGTCTGTACCAAGCTCTAGCAGTCGCTGCCATGTGCTTGCAAGAACAAGGAACAACTCGACCTCTTATAGGGGATGTCGTTACTGCACTCTCTTATTTAGCTTCACAGACCTGCGATCCAAATGCAGTTCGTAGTAACAGGACCGGTCCATCCACCCCAAGGTCAAGAGAAGATCGGAAGACCAATCACCGCACAAGAACTCCCCGAACGTCAGGCAGAAGAACCCTTCAGAGGAACGAACTTCGGAGCAGAAGTTGGTCGATGTGACACCTGCTGGGACTCTGGAGGAAGTGGGACTCCGAGGAATCAGACGCGAGAAGTTCTCATCAAGACAGCCCCGTTCATGCCG